>JAKOGI010001008.1:75000-100000 GCA_029747015.1 Carnegiea gigantea | reverse complement strand
TCTACAAGATGACTAGTGGTTACAACAAGATGTCTTGATTTGATTTGGTTTTATATTTTTAGACTCTTGTTAATATGCCAATTAGAAAGTTTTAATTTACCACTCACTGGAAACAGTTTTGCTTTTCGGAAAATATTTCGGATCACCCCTCAGAACAACCCTAGAAACAGGGTGATCAGGGTGTTTCCAGAACAAGCTGCGAAAAACTGCTTTGCACGATTTTTATCTTTTGGATTTTGAGCAGCTTCTTCAAAGATTTGCAAGAAAGATTTTTCTATGGAGTATCTTATTCTTTACCCTAAAAAACGGTTATCAAAAATCTTAAGGGATTTGCAAAATCTTTTTGAATAAAAAGAATATCCAATTTTTGGCAAGTGGATAAGGTAGTTGAGAAAAACATGGGCTAGCTGCTAAAGAACACCGCCTTATGCACGCGGTTCAGGAAGAGTTTTTCAGCTCATGTCACCTTACCCCTTATAGCTAAAGGATTCTATTTTCTCTAGGATTTTAGTTTCCAAAAATTTCAGAAATAGTTTTTCCATCCCTTGTGGGTAAAGGATTCTATATTCTTCAGATTTTTTAGTTTCCAAAAATTTGATGAATTGTTTTCCAAGCACTATAAAAGGCGGCTTCTTACAATCTTGGAGACATCGGTTTTCAAAGAGAAAAAAATCTGAGTTCATGAGCTAAAACGTTTGAAAAGAAAACCGAGCCTTGTGAGTGAATTAATTGAGCTTTCAAAATTGGCATACTAGGACTTCATTGTACCCTATATTAGCTTAGTTGAGAAGCATTGTAATAGGGTGTTTTTTCTTTACATTCTTCTTTCACAAGAGTGAGTAGAGTGTGTGTCCAAATCAAGGGGATTTTGGACGTGGGGTAACTTGTCTTAGGGAAGACAGGTTACGTGTGTTACAAGTTGTAACAAGTGTGTTACTATTGTAACGTGATTAGCCCGTTTAGTGAAGTGTTTAAATCCTACACGAGGTAGGTCGTGGTTTTTAACCTCAGTTGGGCTAGAGGTGTTTTCCACGTAAAAATCCTGTGTCCATTATTTCCGCATTCAATTTTGCTGGATTTTCGCTTCTGCTTATCTCAGAAACAACCTGTGCGAACAGGGTCTAAGACTGTTTGTCAACAACTTGCGAAAATCGGACACCACAATTCACCCCCCCTCTTGTGGTTATGTACTCTCTAATTCAACATTTCCTATCAGATATTCAAATCTAGATTCGAACCGTTGAAGTTGAATTTTCCCCCTAACTTTTGACGGACCACATCATCCATTCCTTACTTGTAGTTATGAATATTGGATTGTAAATATATAAACTCACAGATACCCAAGGATAAGAGCTCATATGGATAGTACCCATGTGAGTATTACACATGTGGGTAGTACCCATATATATAAATAGCAAGAGCTATGGATTGGGTAACAATATTTTTGGGTAAAATGTGAATATGGGCATACCCTATCCATATATGTCCTCTCAATGTGCATTCCTAACTGCCTTGAAGTCAGGGTTTGCTGAAATATAGTCCATGTCCATGGTACATTGAGTTTTTACTCAATGTTCAATTAAGCAAATAAGACCAATATAACATTATGCGAACATCATGCTTTAAAAAACATAAGTTATTACACACGCATCGCAAAGTGAATGTTCAAGCATTAAAATTTTATTGGTGCCCTGAATTCAAAGCTGCATAACACATTGGCATATGGTTCACTCACAGGCCCTATCTATTCTAAGCAATACATATACAATGTGCATAAACATCATGCATTAAGTAATACACTAATACTTGCGACTTTGAGTATATGTCAAAGTCAGATGACTGCAAGTTTTGATCAGGGTCAGATAATACTGAGTTTTACTCAGGGTTAAATTTTCTCATATAAGCAAATATTGAATTATGTCTTATACATTTTACATATCAAGCTACCATGGAATAATGATCAATAGCGCTTGATCATCATAATCAATCACATAATCATATCAGAGCTGTATAAGAAAAATGTTACACAAACTCAATCTACATTGACGCATGGCAATGTCTAGACGACTCTGGATGCAACTCAATATTTCAATAACACACGACATTGACATCAAGTATTAGTAAAGTGGGATATATCTTATAATATTTAAGCATTACTCAAGTAAGATATATCATGCGATATTCACTAAGAATACAAAGCACATATTATGTAGGTTTACATATTAAGAGACCAATAAACTTATGATTAAGATAAACCATCTCACACATAACTATAAATTGGTTAGTCGTTATCAAAATCAATGTTACAAGCTTACAACGCTTATGACCATCACTAACCTAAAAGAATGAGTCATAGCTCTAGCTTCACTAGGAGGGTGTATCGCAAACTTCAGCAACTTTGTTGCCCTCCAGACAATACATGGTTCACCGATTCAGGGAACCCCCTACAGCGTTTACAAATCTCATCTGTTGATACATGTTGTACCGCTGCAATTCCTTTTTAACTACCAAGAAACTATTGCATACCCTCCATACAAAGTGTTTCGGCTTTAGCTAAGTATAGAATATCCATAACTTTTTCCACTAGCATGACCAGGTAAGTTAGCCAAGCCAATATGCCAATTTGACTGAGAAAATCCCATCTTTTTTGGGTCACCAATATGATAAGTCCTCGTCCCCAGTTCTTATTGATTCTCTCAATCTCTCTATTACACAGTTTGGAAAGATTGATCGTTTTTTATGGTCGATCGATGTTTCTAACCCTCTTTTCCAAGAGCAAATACAATTAGAAAGAACATGTTTGCTTTATTTTTTTGGTAGATATGTCATTTCCAATACACTTTTTTGGATTGCCCTTATCACTTATAAAAGTACTCGATAATTTAATCGTTGGTAGTTTTAAGCTGACAACGCACAATATCGATCTTCATCCACTTTTAGTTGATTTCAACAATGATCACATATTTTATTTCCCAAGGTTTTTAATTTGAAAAAATGATCATTGATGAATTAATCAAATCATATAATTAAAATTATCCTCTAAATTCATGCATTGGACAAGAAAGATGAATTGTGTCCAAATTCATACCCTTGATGAATTTTCCAATGCCTACGTACCATTATTATGAGAGGACATCAAAGCTACTTAATAAAGATTTATTCCACTAAATTTGTACTGCGTACAAGTTGGCTTTCAACAAGTCAAACCAATGAAGTTCCAGAATTTTCCTAATAACTAGGTTAGATGCCATGAAACCGTGATGCACCTCTTAATTGTGGTCATATGCCACATGCCATCAAAAAATGTTCCTACCTCAACAATAAAAATAGCTCAATTTTTCCATGCATCTCTTAAAATTAGTGCATCATGATATAAAAACCAATCTCTACTGAGTTTGGTCAGAGAACAACATTATTTTTGAAGGTGCATGGTTCAATTACATGAGCGCAATTCAAATGCATATTAGTACATCGTCAAAATAAAAAAAAAACTATTATTTGGATGTAAATAAGGCATTGATGTTAATATAGGGGGATTTGAATCATGAACTTTAATTTCAGGAAAACTTTCAGAGGTCTTATCAATTTTGATGGGAAGCAGTCCTATCAACAGAATATTCGACGAAAAACAAGTCCATCGAAATTGAGTGACACTAAGAAATTAATTACTATGTCTATCTTAGTTCCCAGATAATCAATATTAATTCTGTAACTAGCTAGGAAGCGAGCAAATTTATATAATACACTTACTATATATTTTATATGTATAAATCAAAAATTTATTCGATAATACGCAATTTTTTTTTTTGGGGGTTAATTCAAAGAAAGTATGGTGCCTACCACTATATAGTAGGAAAAGAAAAGGCTAATGTATTTAGTAATGATTTACTACATTACCCCACATTATTTAGTATACTAAAGCAAGTTTAAGAATAATGAAGGTAACCATGGTTTCTGCTCCTCCTAAAAAAAAAAATTGCATATTGTTATTAGTTATAAGTATCTATAAAATTTTCCTTGTGAAATTTGAAGTCCAAGGATTTCTCTTTAGATTTCTTTTTGTGCCTGTATATACATAACACAAAATAGTCTATGTAAAGCTTAATTTTTAATTTTGGATTATTCGCTGGATTAACTTAGATGTTAAATGTTCATTTGCATGTCCATGTGGTTTCATGTGTTTCAACAGCTCTAATCGCATGATATTTCTGGTCAAGTCCTTAATTAATTAATTAATTAAGGAATTAGTTAATTTTGTTTTAGTAAGTGACATTAACTCGTAATCAGAGCATCTATCCTTTGTCACGTTCCCAACCAAATCTGCCCAGCTGAAATATTCCTCCTTCATTATTTAGTATTATTAAGTGTAACAGATTTACAGTTAATCTAGTTGCAAAGTTAGTTAGGATTCTTGCAACTAATAATAGCAATGTAGTGTTATGTGATGCGGCCCATGGATAGAGATTAAGCATTTGCCAAACCATTTCTTTTATTGGACGCAACGTCTTAAACCTCAACCACGGAAAAGTAGAGATGAAGGGTTATACTTCACCCACTTTTTTCTTCTTTTAATTAAATTAAATAATTACATTATAGAAGAATTTTCTATTTGTTCTTGCAAAAAAAAAAAAAGAATTTTCTATTTGTTTGTTAGGGCAATAAAAAATTGGGCATCTCTTTTAGCAAGAAGGCTACCAGTAGGTCTGGCAAAATTTCGGGTCTGGGTTAATTCGGATTCGTATAAATCGGACATTTGGACAACAACTTCATATCCGGACCCTATTCGGATTATAAATCGGATACTCTGGCCAGATCCGGACCTGGACCCGAATGTCCAATGTCCAGATCCGGTTGTCCGAATATTCGAATTTGTGATATGATTTTAGGACATTCTGACCGAAATTTTGTGTGACCAAACTCGAATCCGATTTTTCAATGTCCGAATCCGATTGTCCGAAGTTGTTTTTATAAAATTTTATAGAGGATTTGGATTAAAATTACACATAAACATAGTTGTCTGACGTCCGGACCGGTTGTCCGATTGTCCAAATTTGTCCAAACCCGAAATTGTTCAAAAATTCGGACAATCCGAACCCGAATGCTTAAATCCGAATCCGATCCGGATTTAAATTCGGACATGACCGATTGTCCGAATTTTAAATCCGGATATAAATTTTGTGACCGTACTCGTTTTTTCAGGTCGGACGAATTTGGATAATCAGGTCGGACATATTTTTGCCTGCCCTAAATACCAGTAAATCAATTGATAAATATAGACAAATGAATAACAAACATAATTCCCTTATTAAATGATGAATGAATAACAAACATAATTTCCTTAAACTAGAGTTGGGAAATAAGTCACGTAGGGTTGGGTTTGTATTTGTACCGAACTTAAACGGGTTGAAAATTTCTCGACCTAAAGCTGACCTGTTTATTAAACAGGTTGGAAAACTTTGGCCTATACCTGTCTAATTTTTAAACGGGTTGACCTTGATCTTGATACGTTTATCATGTTTAAGATAAATAGGTCAAATTTATCTCACCTTATTATCCCGTTTACCCGTGTAAAGTTTTAAACAAATACAAAACTATATAGTATTAACATTAAATTTACATATCATATAATTAAACAATCACTATCTAAAGCTCTTTCAATTCATAATAATTTAGATTTTTATATTTATTTTTAATTTTTGGTGTTATTAATTATCGAATAAGGGTAAACACGTAAATGATGAATGGATAAACAACAACAACAGCAACAACAACTCCCAGTGTGGGTCCCGCATTCACAGGATCTGGGGAGATCCAGCTGTAGGCAACCTTACCCCTACCGGTATTTCTACCCATAGAGAGGTTGATTCCTAAAGACCCACAAAACAATTTTTCTTTTGAAAAAGGTTAAAAGGGAAAACGAAAGCAAACCAAAACTAGGGAGGAAAAAAGGTGAAGAGCAAAATAAACAAGGATTAGAAACATACCTCAATCCGCCCGGGGCGCTAGATGCCGTAAGATGAATGGATAAACAAGTTGACCAATTAAACGTATTTAATTAAACATGTTAAATTGGATGAGAATCTCGACCTAAACATAACTAATTAATTAAACAGGTCAAACGTGTAAACCCATTTAATTAAACGACTTGAAATCTATACCCAAACCCACTCAACTTCATGTCGATTTCAAGTTGGTAATTAATTGTGTCGAGTCAGCTTTGTTCAGCTCTACTCAAAGCCGCTCACTGCTAGTTGGAGGTCTCCAATTGTATATTTTCTCCATTCACAAGACTCAAATCGATGACTCTACTTAAGGCAAATTAGTGGCAAGCCACCTAAAACAAACAAAGCAAAAGAAATAGAAGAAGAAATATATGTCATGTAAAGGTCAATAAATACAATGGCAAGATGAATTGGAGTCTAACTTGCGACCTAATGTAGCATCCTAAACATAATTCATATGAATTTCCTCACTTAATTCTAATTTAAAGTTGGGCGTCACACTTTGATTCGGCATTTGAAACATTTACGTTATTGCAGGTTGAGACAACAAAGTAGTGTTGAAACAAAACTTAGCAATGTTTTATAGCATTTGCTTGCTTCTGCAAATTGAGTGGGAAAAAAAAAATAAAATAAGCAAAAATATAGGAATATCTAAAGATTTTTGAAGAAAATATCTGAGATTTTTAGCAAAATATCTAAAGATTTTTAGTGAAAATATCTACGATATTTGGAGAAAATATCTAAGATTTTCTTTGAAAACATCTAAGATATTTTTTAAAAAGGGTTGGGCGAGGGGAGCTTTATATAAACCCACCCCCCATTTCCTTTTCTACGCACACCTCCGTCCTTCCCTCTCTCTTCGTTCCATCCCAAGGGGGCCACCCCCCGGTCCTCTCCCTTGTTTTTGTCACTTAATTCAAAACGAAGACCACTTTCGTTGTCGTTGAGTCGTAAACAATTATTTTTGCAAGACAGAGATATATATTCCTCATAAGTTTGCTGCTTGTACCTTTCAAAAATTCACATATTTTTATAAATATTAAAATCTCAAATGTACAGTTATTCAATGAATCATTTTGAAGTATTTTTTCGTCACATAATCAAGTGGACCCACTAGTTATCAATTATTAAGGCTTACATCCTTCAGTTCACCCATGCGGCCTCAGGTCAGGTTATCTGATAGGCCTGATAGGTGTACACCTACTTAGTAATCATCAATTTGGGTTCCACTTTCAGATAATAGCCAGTAATAGTTTTAATATAATTTTTCTCTCCCCGATTTCGAACTAAAACGAATTGAAATGAGGTCGTGCACTGAAAATTGAATTTCTATCTTTACAGTGTAGGAGTAAACGTACTGAGTTTTGGCTCAGAATGTATTGTATTTTTATGTTCTAGGTAAATAAATTTTGAAGTCCTAACTTGAGAATATATTAGAAGCGAGGAGACTATCAATGGGGTTAGAGACATTTCATACAGTCATGAGTCATCAGAGTGTGCGCCATTTGGACTATGCGTCAGGTGTAATGCATTATCATGTTTGTGTAAATGAATTAAATACGCCTTATCTGCTCTGGAATGACAGTAATGTCCTGACCCTGGCGCTTCTGCTGTACTGACTACTAATGGTTGT
The DNA here is from genome assembly GCA_029747015.1 of Carnegiea gigantea. Classification (NCBI taxonomy): domain Eukaryota; kingdom Viridiplantae; phylum Streptophyta; class Magnoliopsida; order Caryophyllales; family Cactaceae; genus Carnegiea; species Carnegiea gigantea. The sequence goes on along the minus strand of JAKOGI010001008.1, from coordinate 92,365 downwards.
TTAACGCTAGTTAAGACTAGCTAAGTAATTAAGAGTCGGGGCGTTACACCTAATGTGATGCAAGTCTTGGTCGATCGACTTTTTTTCCAAAAACAGAAAAAGAAAAATTGTGAATAAATCTAGTAGATGTACTAAATGTAGTTTGTTCACCAATGTATCATTTTCAGCAATACATGTTATTTTTGGGATGCAAGCGACACATACAGGTTAGTAAATACGATGTAAAGTTGAATGAGAATTAAGCTAAAGGCCTAATGTGAACCTTAATCATTAGGCTAAGATTATACCTCATTAAATTGAAATATATATTAATTTTGTACTGACTAAATGTAATTTAAAATGATTGTTTAATTAGACTTTTAACTATATAATCGATACAAACAAACAGAAATGCCCATATCTTAAAGCTGATATCACATCACACCATATCATTATAACATATAGAACTTAAGTAATTCAATGGTCTTATTGACAGATGTTATCATGCGATTGGAGGTATATTTTTTTATTTGTTTCCGTTTTGTTTTTGATATTCATATAACCTAAAATTCTGCAGATGTAAATATCATATTCGTATTGCATATGACTGTGAGCAGTTTTTCATCAGTGTTCATTGTACGTTTCGTTTAAATATTTTAAATAAAGATCTGACCTTTCCTTGCAAAATCAGATTCACATAACTAATGGAACTCATTTTTAGGATATATATATATATATATATATATATATATATATATATATATATATATATATATATATATATATATATATATATATATATATATATATATATATTTATTATCATACACCCCCTCCAAATTTAGGTAAATCATATTTGTAACCCACAGTTTTTGAAATTATTGTTTAATGTCCCTCAACTTAAAAATTATTTCATTTTCCCTCCAAAAGTACCAATGTGAGAATGGTTAAATAATAATAAATTTTCTGCATATGATAACAAATTCTAAAATAAGTGCGTTCAAATAATAATTCCAAAAATTGTGGGTTACAAATAAGATTTACCTAAATGTGAAGGGAGGTATATGATAATAATGCTATGTACATATATATATATATATATATATATATATATATATATATATATATATATATATATATATATATATATATATATATATATATATATATATATATATATATATATATATATATATATATATATATATAATATATATATATATATATATATATATATATATATATATATATATATATATATATATATATTATATATTATATATATATATATATATATATATATATATATATATATATATATATATATACATATATATAGCTACTGGTTTAGATATCATTCATTAATATAATAATTGTTACAGTTAAATTAGCGCAAATACACGGCATAGCTGTAGCTAGCACCAGTGAATATGGGTCGATCCCTCAAGAAACTTGCTTTCAATTAGCAGAGCTAATCTGAACACTCAATCTAGGCAAATCAAATTCAAAGCAAAGTCCTTTCTTTCTTTTAACTCCTATGTTTATACATTATACATCAACCTTTATGGATTATAAATTTTACACCATAATATATCTAATATCTGATACTCCCTATGATAACCCATAAAAAAAAAATGAATCTAAAAATGTAATATATATTAGAGACCCTCAGGGTCAAAATACCCTCTAACCAAAATTAAATTTTTTGAAGCCGATTACTCCCTTCTAAATCAATGCACTCTATTATCATCCATCCTCTCAAAATCTCTGACTTCACAAATCAGTCATCCTCATCCAAAATTTCATTATCGTCACTATCCTATTTGTTATTCTTATACCTTAAAAATAAAAAAGTAAAAAAAAATCCAAAACCTTGATAACATACAACCAGAAAAGAATTGCTAATAGTAACAAAAATCCATCAGGCACAAAACTGAAATTAATAAACGAACTGAAGCAGAAGCAATCATACCATCACACGATGCTGGTGGATTCAATCCCAGGAACTGAAAGTAAAAGAAAAAGAAGGAGATTTTCATATGTTCTTCTAGTCTTCGCCCACCTCCATTGCTTCATGAGTATTACTTGTATTTTCCTATTTTCTTTGCACCTACGTATCACACAAATCTCCAAACAAATTAGCCAAAAGATTTTGAAAAATCATCTAATAAATAATTAAAGGGTCACTATCAAAGAAAATTAGCGAAGAAGGAATATTAGAGAAGCGACTTCCAAAATAAATTGAAGAAATCAGTTTCCTGGAGAGAGATAGAGAAAGAGAGAGTGTGTATGTGTACGCGCGTGCTTTGATGAGAGAAAGATAAGTCCAAAGAATCAACAACCAAAAGTATCTAAAGCACTGACATTCACATATAACGTATAATCAAAAATATGGGGAGTAGGTAGTTAACTCCCCTAGGTTTTATTTTTAAAAATAAATAAAAATAAAGCAGCATTTTGCTTGGAGATAGATAGCAGTTATAAACTATTTTTTTAAAAAACTTTAAAATCAAGGATTTAGATTTAATGAGTTGATAATATTTGTGGCTAAGATTACACCAAGTCTCGCAAATCACTCTCATATTAGTATTTTAGGATTTTTCAAATATTGTTGTTAATATAGTGTAGATTGATAGACAAATTAAATACAAAATCGAATGCTTGGATTTAATAGATGACTAATTTTTATGACTGAGATTACATCAATTTGTACAGATCACTCCCGTTGTGGCTAGCATTTTAGGTTTTTTCAAATATTATCACTTTTTTTAACTACTTGAATTTTTTTAGATAATAGAATTATCATGTGTCCTTTATCAAATACAACCGAAATTATGAGTGATTTTTTAAAAGAATAAAAATTTTAAATGGGTATTTTAGTTAGAAAAGGTGATTTTTAAACTAAAATATACGATTTAGATTTAATGAATAAATATAATTGCCTAATTTTTTTCCTATATAATTGGATTATCATCTATCTTCTTTCATGTATATCCGAAATCATGGGAGATTTTTAAAATAAAATAAAGAGATATCTTCACTTTAAAATCGACGGCTTAGATTTAATGCATAAATAATTTTTATGATTAAGATTACACCAAATCTCGAAAATTACTCTCATTGCACCATTCTAGGGTTTTGTAAAAATTGCTATTATAATAGTAAAGATTTGTAGAAGTGTTAATATCATTAATGACAACAAATTATATGTTCGATTTCAGCTCTATGAGCAATATACCTACTTTTTTATTAAAAAAATCTATGACAAATCATGCAAAGCATGATATGATGACTAGTTAAACTCAATAGCTATTTTGCGAGAAATAAGCGGATTATTCATTCTTTGCTGATATTTTATCAAATCATGTATACTATAAATGTGCATTCCATCAATCAATTTTGAATAATTCGGTACATTGAATGAGCTCCTAAAATAACTTAATGAGGAGCTGATGTGTATTCATTGAATAGCCAACAAACTCAAGTTGACTGAAAATGTAGTGGAGTCGTTAAAAAGAGGCATGTCGAACCTCTTGGGGTAAGGTGTTTGGTTTCCATAAAATAGATCAAGGTTCAATTCTCCTTATGTTGCGTGTACACGTAAATTTGCCCATCTATGAACAGAAGACATGTTTGATTACCCAACTTAACTAATCTTGACTAAATTAGATTCAACTCATGAATAAAAATCTAAGTTTAGTGCTACGTTGAATCCCCCTAACAATCCAAACTTTTCTAATCAATGTTTTCGGTGCACACTTTTCTTATCAATATTACTCGTAATGAGTTTACAGATAAGTTTAACACTCATGAGTTGCTTAACATAATAATTTGAATTTGACATGATAATCTACCCAAATTCGATCAGCATAAAACTTCATTTTCTTCAGTTAATTAAGTAGAATGAAATTCAACAAATATAAACTTAATCCAATCCAAACATAGTCAACTTACATCTTAACCAAACAACACATGCCTCAACCCATATATTGCAATTAACATGGGAAACTTCAACAGGTTTACATTTAGGAGGTGTTTGGTAACAACATATTTTTGGAGAAAAGAGCTATTTGGGGGTATTTTAACTATTTTGACAAAATCAAACAACTAAATGGGTATTTGGTAAACAGCTGTTCAAAACAGCTATTTGTCCCCAAATAGCTCTTTTTGAAAATGTTGTTTCCATTAATCTTTTCAAAAGAGCTTTTTGTGAAATGACACATTTGCTCAATACTTTAAACAAATTACATTACATGCCGTTACATTATATTTATAGAATATTATTTTATAAAATAGAAAGAGTATAGTATTATAAAGTGTTTCTTAGTAGCATTCGAACCCAGTTAGATGTTAAGGACTAACAAGAGTAGAGATATTTTCTTTATTTTTTTAAGGAAAGAACAAGCACTTGAAGTTGCATTGTCTCTTTCACTATTTGTATTTTTTTCTTAACCAAGGAATATATGTTTTGGTGTAGATTTTTTAATTTTGCTAGTATAGTATATCACGTTTATTTAGTTCTCTCACCACACACCTATATGAACGTCTAACATTTTGATATTTATACTTTTGATTATTCAATCCACCTTTCGATTACCTCAATAAGGAGCTTTGGATCGATGCCAAATAGTAACATTTTGATACTATATTTTGTATGAATTGAATCTAATGAAGATAAAGTCATTATAAACAAAAAAATTTTTAAAAATAACAAAATAACGCTGTAAAACATTGGCATCATTTACGTAAGAACAAATTGAAACAAAAATAAGATAGACAATGACTACAAATTATGTAGAATTTAGTAAGAAAGTAAGCTTTATCAATGAAGTTTTTCTTCTATTTTTTTTTTTTACGTGATCACAAATAAAGTTAATTTATACCTATGGCACCAATTTAGTTCTTTTTAAAAAGAAATTGACAAATAAAAAAAAAGTATGTTCTATTAAGAATTAATTTAGAGATAAGGATATAAATGAAATTTTACCAAACACCTTTATTAGGAACGGCTAAATATACCAAACAGTTTTTCTACAAACAGCTAACACAAACAGCTAACAGCTAATACAAACAACTGACAGCTGTTTGCCGAACAGTGCCTTAATAACTCAACTGGTTACTTTAGAATTGTAAATAAATAAATTTGCACTAAAAGAGCTTCATTCTTTATAAATTACTAATAACTCAACTCAATTAACAGATGCTAAAAACCAAAAACCCTCTAAATGTACAATAAATCTTGTGTAAAATCATCCAACATAAGTCATATCATGAGAAGAATGCTTTTATGGTAACTATTAATAATTAATTATGGTGACTAATAATTTATTTAGGAGTGATGTACTGTTATTATAGTCATACCTAAATGACGTATTTATTACCCATAAATTTAAAAGTCACTCCAAAATATATTATTAGTCACTAGAAAATCTCAATAAAGTCACTCTTAAAAGAGTCTGTCTCACAATAAGCCTTACGTGAGACAGTCTCAACCAAAAATTTGAGTTAAACATAAGGTTATGTTCAATAATAGAGGTTGAAGTAGAGGTTAGTAGTTTATAGTCAAAATGTTATGAGCCGCTACTTAAAAGTGTTCGGTAAAGTAGTGAATGAGGTACTGATTAGAAGTTTATGTAGTGTTCTTCAAAAACTAATGAAAGTAGTTTTTATGAATATCGATCTAGTGGTTGCATTGTAAATTACAAAATCTTCTTTTTATTTATTAAAAACCTTTATTCATTATGCCCTTTTTAATTATTTTACATAAATCTACTATTTCACGAGCTACATTTACCAAATACATTTATTTTAAATCTCTAGTTGAATAACTAACTACTAGTGAGTTATAATTAATCGCTAGTAAAACCATTAACAATTAGTAAAATAGTTAACAATTACTAAAACAACTAATTTCGCTAAATACATCTGAAAATAATGTTGGCTACTAATCACCCCTTTGACTTAGTCAACTCTTAATTATGACCCTCTTGACAAGGCATAAACAAGCATTGGATCTCCCCCCCAAAAGAAAAGAAGTATTTGACATCGGAGAGTCCTCTTTTTTCCAATTAAGAGGTTGTTATCCATAACGTTGCAATATTTTTTTTTATGAGTTGACTTTCTCTATTAGGAAAATAATTGACGTGGAGTCGTTAACCCTAGTCAAGCTGTAGTCACATGAAATAAGACATATAATTAATTGCAAAATAATAAGTGTTTTGCTACAAGACATTTTATAAGTATCTTATTTTGACTTAAAAATCATACCATTATGTTTCTAAATTGAAAAACCGGTAGGATCGAATAGTAGAAGCATATTACAACTTATAAATTCTATAAAATCATCTTTTTATCCATAATTTATCACATTTTAAAAATACGTATATCATATGTACTCACAGATACGGTTAACACAATTACGGTATCATTTAATATTTTATCGGTATAGCTGACGAATATTTAAGGTTAGCAATTCATTGTTAAGTGTAATCATTGAAAAATTTGTGATTTTAAATCATAAAATATGTTAATTTATAATAAGACAGGTGTAACACCCCCAGCCCCTAGGCCAGAAGCGTTACGCTTTCCTAACTTCTTACTTAATTCTTAGGACGAAACGGGCAGAATTTCCCCTAAAAACTAACCGTTTCCAGGCTAAAAGCCTTACAATAAGTCCCTGTAAATCAACGGAAGCGCAAAACATTTAAAACATAGCTCAACGGCCACACGCCGGAGTTCATAACTCAACGAGCCACTCGCTCGGAGTACACCAACCAGGTTGATTCATGAATAAAGGAGAAATGGACGATACAACTCAACGGTTAACAAAACCGGAGTATTAAGATTTACATCCCAAAACATAGCTAAATTAAACCAAGAAGACATCTAACTAACTTGATGGTTGGTTCAAACGGCTGTACAAAGCGACCTGTATATCATATGCATTACATGAACTAGAATAATCGTTTACAGACCTTTATAAACTAAGAGTACATTACATGACTTCATTAAACACGTAAGATCCCTTCAAATGAGCACATACGACGCCTTGTAAGCAACAATAGGTTCCTTCTGGACTTATCTGACTCAACTTCTTCCTGTCAGAAGGAAAACCTGAGGAAAAGGGGAAAGAGTAGTGGGATGAGCAACCACACGCTCAGTGAGTGTCCCCCAACCCCCTTAAAACCAAAACCGTTGCAGGCAATACTATCTTTACTAGTCACATATCACGTTTCCATACTTTACTATCATAATAGATATTCATAGAACCTTTATGGGAGGATCACTAAACATAAACTTCACTTCGACCACTCAGTCATATTTCTAGGTTCCTCAACGACGGAATTCTTTACTAGCAAGCGGTTAGGCACGTGAGTAAGCATCGAAGGCTAAGTATAAGGATCTTTTCTTTTCATAAATTAACTTCCTAACACTCCATTTAAATTACACATGAACCCTCAATCATATGATGTGTATTTAAGGTTATCCCTTTTCATATTCACACTTTTCTTGATATTTCATTCATATAATATACAGATCACACACATAAACACATATCAAGCATTTAAGTACCTTAAAACATCATATTAAGCTATATGACACCCTCGCATGCTATTCACATATCAACGTTCATTCATATAATATACATATCACACGCATAAATACATATCAAGCATTTAAGTACCTTTAAACATCATATTAAGCTATATGACACCCTCGCATGCTATTCACATATCAAAATTCATTCATATAATATACATATCATATACATAAACACATATCAAGCATTTAAGTACCTTTAAACATCATATTAAGCCATATGACACCCTCGCATGCTATTCACATATCAACGTTCATTCTTTTAGGAAGAGACGCCTTCATTCATAGAATTTTTTAACGTGCTATAACTTTCCTTCTCATCTCATACACTTTAAATCAGACAGACTTACTATGGATAAGAATGATGCCACACAAGATTAAAATCCACGTTCAACCATGCTTAAGAATCATTCATAAAGCATCCATTGAAAGCTTTCTTTTAATACATGGGTTAAGAATCCATATTCAAACATGTTTGTGGATCATTTCATAACTCATTCATTGAATACTTTCTTTCTTCCGTTGAAAACGTTTTCTTAGTCTTCAAAGGAAGTTTCATTTCGTTTTGGTCGTGTAACGACCCTTATAAACTTTTCATACATCATTCCATATAACCTTTTGGGCTCATATAAAAAAAAACTTCCTTTCCTTTTTAATCGTTTTAAATGGCAAAGGGCCAATTGCTTTTCTTAACTTAGTGTGAAAGTACTTCTGGTATAAGATCATTACAGGGTGCTGTTTGGGTGAGAACTATTCTCGACCCCATAGTGAGACCTAACGCTCACGCTTAAGCTCTTACTCCCGGGATGGCTACATATAACATATCGGACCATTACATTAGCCCTCGTCAGGGCCTCTAGGGTTTATCCGGACTTATCCCCTAGGTTAACATTACATCATATCATATTGTCCGCAGCACATTATCTTAGCCACTTAAAGCGTATCGGCCATAACGGCTAATAATTTTGTTGTGTCTTTTGGTAAAATCATTTATCACATAACTCACACTTTTCTAAATCGTTTTAGGGATTCCCCCGTTCAAGCAGGTTCACTCCCAAATACCGTTTGTATAGCGAAAATAGGCCATTGCTTGCTATTAATCATGGCTATTATTAGTTTGAAAACACGAGAAACGTTCTTTGTTAAATCACCACGCTTTCATGCATAATGCATCTTAGACATAAAAGGGGAAAGGGATTCACACGTTTCACATTCAAACACTTCAAAATCATTTCAACAACACAATGAGCCACACATGGCCTCGCAATCCACACGATTGCGGTCAATTCACAACCCGAACTCCCTCCTCACAAGCACCGTACCACAGGACCTCGAACGCTCATGATTCTTTCCTCAAACCATCCAACTACCAACTCGATTCATCGATTTATTAATCACAACATATTATCATATTAGCTTATAAAAAAAGGAGTAAGGTTTAGGCTCTTACCTGAGCAACCAGCATCATTCAGCGGTGCGTTACAACAAGCGTACATTTAGCCACATTTATCCATAAATCGACAACACTTTATTCAGTAAATCAAACATAATTTGATTCTAAACATACACGATGCATTTCGAAGTAACTTTCCTAAACATCAATGTGCTAAAAAGGGTTCGAATGAAAGCTAAACATATTTCAATAGCTTCGAATTTAATTCTTTTACATGCATTAGCTAGTTTAACTTGAATTGAAGCTAAGCACGTTAATATAACTTCGATATTAATTCTTTTTCATACATTAACTCATTAACTTGAATCGATGCTAAACACGTTAAACTAACTTCGAATTAATATCTCAAGCATGATTTACATTCATGGATTCGAATCGATGCTAAACATGTTTAAATTACTTCGAATTAACAATTCAAGCATGATTTACACTCATGGGTTCGAATCGATGCTAAACACGTTTAAATTATTTCGAATTAACAATTCAAGCATGATTTACACTTATGGGTTCGAATTGATGCTAAACACGTTTAAATTACTTCGAATTAACAATTCAAGCATGATTTACATTCATGGGTTCGAATCGATGCTAAACACGTTTAAATTACTTCGAATTAATATCTCAGGCATAAATCAACCAAATGAATCGAACCTAAACATGAATAGCTCATTTCTTGACATTTCTAACGAATTTCACAAACCCTAACTTGACATGCAACATCAATCTGCTGAAATTCGTTTTGAAAATTAATATTAGTTTAGGAGGCGAAGAACACCTACCTCGACACCACGCTAGAGACACGCGATTTGGCTTGAATTGAGGCCAAAAATCGAACACCAAAAGCCAGACGCTCCTCTGCTCTTCGCGCGTGATTCGACTAGCCCAAACCCAATAACTCTAACTTGTGGTTTTTTGAGAAATTTAAGCATGGTTAAGGAGGATTCAAGGTGGAGATTCAACTTAAAGGAGTAGAGAAGTTCGAAACTCACCGTGCATGCGTGATTTCGACCGAGTGTCCGCCCGTCCTTGCGCCAGAATCGGCCCAGCCATGGCCGATTTTCGCTCAGCCTCGGCACAGGTTGGTCGCCGGCAGCCAGGGGAGGCGGATTGGGGCTTGGAACCGGCGAGTATAGCGTGTGTGAGGTGAGGAGATGAGGGAGACGGTGGTGGCTTTTGGGCGGTGGTGGACGCGTGTTGGGGGGAACACCGATGGTCTCCTCTCGGCGGCGACGCGTGATGGACGGCGGTGACGCCAGACGCCGGCCACTGGTTGCCGGTCAGAGGAAGAGAAAGAGTGAGAGAGATGCGTTAGAGAGAGAGAGAGCGTGCAGGGGGGGTCGGGTTCTGCCCGACTTCGGTCCCCCCTTTCCCCCTTTTCAATCCTTTTCCTTTTTCTTTTTTTTTTTTTTTGGTTCAATTAACAACATTCTACTGAATCCTGATCCCGTACTTGCTAATGGTTAGGCTAAACCCGAACTGAAATGACCCACAATGAACATTTCGGTTTAAATTTTGGGAATCAGCCCAGTAAAACGAAAAACGATTTTAAAAACTCGGTTTAGCGTTAATTCGAAAATTTTATAAATAAGTAACATCGATAATAACATTAATCAAATAATTGTTCTTTTTAATGAATTTAATCGTTAAAAACTCACACAGTTACTAAAAATATGATTTTATAACGTAAAAGCAAGACAGGCAACTTAACGTGAAAATAACGAAGGTGGGTCTTACAACAGGATACTTAAGAGTGTATACTGCAAGATATATATCACTAACCTAATTAATTGAATAATTATATCGCAAAAGCGAAGTGTGTAATACACAAGTACCCTGCCGTAGACATAAGTCATGGTGGAAGGTGTTGAAAGTCATTTACGTTTGGCAGCAACATACTCCCTCCATCTCATTTTATTAACTTATTATTTTTTCGATTTTGCTAAACATCATCCTTACGATAATAGATTAGTTAATGGCTGATCTAAATTTTTAAATTAGGGATGTCAACTTATTACCAATCATCACCATGTCTCACCTCTTTGCACTCGATGTTAGAACCGACTCCGCTACCACTCACATTATTCTCTTTGTTTTTTTTTTTTCAAGTTGCTTCCTTCTCAAATATTGTATAATGGAATTAGATTGATATTAAACTAGACCAGAAAAGGAAAAAAAAAAAGATAAAATGAGAGAAGCTCACGTAAAAGTTTTTGGGTCTTTACTGTAAAGCATGAGGGAGTTGGAGGCATACGCTGGAAGTTAGGGGTTTTCGGTTAAGTAGATCAAAAACGGAATACCTCCATTGTTGTTTCAATGGAAGGATAGAAGAGGGGGGAGAAATTACACTGGATGGGAGGGTAATACCAAAGGTCGCTAAATTTAAGTATTTGGGCTCGATCATCCAGCAAAATGGGGACATTGACGAGGATATTAGCCAACGGATAAGAGTGGGTTGGCAAAAGTGGAAGTCAGCGTCAGGGGTGCTGTGTGACAAGAGAGTGCCCCTAGGATTGAAAGGCAAAGTCTATCGGATGGTAGTTAGACCGGCTGTTCTCTATGAATCGGAGTGTTGGCCTCTAAAAAAGACGCAGGTCCAAAGGTTGAAGGTAGTTAAGATGAGAATGGTCAGGTGGATGTGTGGTTTTACGAGATGAGACAGAATTAGGAATGGAGCAATCAGAAACTTAGCTGAAGTGGCCCCCATAGAGGAAAAGATGAGGGAATCGAGGCTCAGATGGTTCGGCCACGTAAAGAGGAGAAGTGTGACCGCCTCAGTGCGGAGGTGTGAGATGATCGATCCCCCCGGTGGAAAGAGAGGGGGGTAGACCGAAGAAGTGTCTAGAGGAAGTGGTTAGAGAGGTCCTGAGAGTTGTCGGTCTGACGGAGGACATGACTCAAGATAGGAGGCTGTGGTGGGATAGAATTAAGGTCTTTGATTGTAGGGGTCAGGCTTCGTAGGTGGCAGTAGCTTCGGTGGGGGTGGGGCGGGTAGGGTTTTGGTGTGCTTGTCTGCAGGTCGTGCTTTTCAGGGATGTGACATCGTCAAGCGCCCCTGGTTTGTTGAGGTATGTCCCCGCTCCTTGTTTATTTGCTCTTCGGACCCTTTTCTCCTCTTTGGTAATTAGTTTGCAATCGTTTTCTCTATAAACCTTTTTCACAAAACTGTTTTGTGGGTCTTAAGGAATCAACCTCTCTATGGGTAGGAATACCAGTAGAGGTAAGGTTGCCTACAATTGGATCTCCCCAGACCCCTCAAAAGCAGAACCCACACTGAGAGGAGTTGTTATTGTTGTTGTTGTACTGTAAAGCATGAGGGAGAGAAGAGTAAGAATTTTAATAAATTTTATTTATTATTTTATCAATTTATAATGACTTTTTATAGCATTGGTTGTACATTTTATTTTTAAAAAATAGAATAGTTAGTACTTGGGTCAGTTGATGAGAGGTGTTCAATGTTTGTTTGGACCATTTTAGGGTTGTCCACATGTACTATTCTTAACTCCTGTAAATAGCATATTAGACTTTTTTGTGCACCTAGGGGTGTCCAGTTCTATAAAGATCCACCCATGAGATTAGTAATATCTTTATCAATTCATACAAGGAACCATATTTTATTAATTTTGTATATATTACATATAAAAATTTATCCAATGTCATCTTTTTAAATACAGCATCTTTAGCTGCATAATAAAATAGAACGCTCCAATCTCCATATGGTGAAATTGCCCAATAAATGCGCGATAAAGTAACGTGAAATTTGGTGCTATTCTTCAATTGTCCTCGCCAATTTTCTTTGTCTGCTTTTTTAATTTTACAAGGGTGCCTTGGCCGCTTTTGCCCATGGTTGGCCTTTCCAGATAGACGCAAGGCATGTGAGGGATCGAAGCCAGAGTCTTAAAAATAATTGACCCCTGAAATTTTATATGAGATAGAAAATACGGTTAAAGTTTAAAATTAAAGTTAATACGCTTTGATTGGTAATGGATTTCTATCCGCTTCTCGAACTTACGCCGTGGCTTATCGAGAAAAAGGTAATGTGACCCAATTTGATGAGTCAACAGCTAATATGTTAAACTTTTGTTAAAAAAATAAATAACACAATATTTATTATTAGGAATTTAAAGTAATAATTATTAAGACTAATAAGAAAAGACCTTCTCTTTCAAACTTAAGTATACAACTCAACTCTAAGTGCGCAACCCGATTCCTCTCGATTGAATAAATCCACAATTTTACAATTAATTATGTAGTTACTTGAGAAGTTTATTACAATTACATAGTTACGGATTGCTTTCATGAGAAGGTGATGATGAAGGGTTCCACTGTGATGTGTCAATTAGACCTGCCAATGTTCCAGAAATTTAATTATTAATGTGAAAAAAAATGTGACGATTTTTTAGTGATATTCAGATGCATACAGCTTCTTGTTTTTGTTTATTACTATTCTTCTTCTTCTTCTCCTGCAGAACTGTATATAATAGTACAGCTGCTAATGAGGGTTGGAAAAAGAATATTAAAACAAAGGTGAAAGAAAATTTTTTTTTTCCAAATGAAGATTAAATTTCCTTTAATGAAAAGAAGGGAATTTTGAAAAAAAAAAAAGAAGAGAACTAGTACTGCACCATTATAGATTTAGAATTCAACGCTTCATGTTAGCATATCAAACCTTTTCCTTTTGGGATGTTATTAATTGATTATTACAACAAGAACACTCAGCATAGATCCTACTTTTGTAAGGCTTTGGGAAATTCAAATGTATACAGCCTAACTTACTACTATAAAAATTCGTGCTTGCACAGAGATCGATCTTAAGAGAACCACGAAAAGAATTTTACGAAAAAACATTTTGCTGAGATGAAGTCATTTAGAGACACAACAGAAACAAGCTATAAATGTAAAGTGTTGAGCACCACCATTATGAAATACATACAAAACAACTCATTTTAAAATTAAGGGTGTGTTTGGTAGGAAGGAAATTATTTTTCTGAAAAACGATTTTCCCATTTTACGCTGTTTGGTAAAAGTCGGAGGAGAAAATCATTTTCAGGGGGAAATCATTTCACCCCATAAGAAGGAAATTGTTTTCCTTTGAAAAAGTAGGGAAAATCATTTTCCAGCTCTCTGATATTTCAGTTTCATGTCCGATTTTCGTTCTCTTTCTTTGCTTCTCCTTTATCTCATTCTCTGCTTCTCCCTTACATCTCGCATTTTCATAATAGCCATGGATTAGGGTTGAGTTTGTGCTCTCTCTCTCTCTCTCTCTCTCTCTCTCTCTCCCCCTCCCCCTCTCCCTCTCCATGAACCCCTTTTTTTTCTCCCCTTCTTTGGCTAAGGAAAAAAAAATATTATTATGAATTTGTAAGGCCTGTTTGATGATCAAGTTAACTGGTTATCTATTAACTTAGCTTATTAGTAGCAAATAATTGGAAATGATTGTCTTAGAAATAGTTTTTCATTCTACCAACCAGCAGAAAATAAAGTGCAAAGAAAATTATTTTTACTCCTACCACCAAACAGCAGAAAATGTAAGTGGAAAATCATTTTTCTTGGAAAAACATTTTCCACGAAAAATGATTTTTTGGAAAAATGATTTTCCCCTCTACCAAACACACCCTAAGTAAAACTCAATTTTAAAATTAAGTACAACACAATAGTATCGAAAAAACTTGGAAAGTTACGGAACTACCTTATAACCTAGTAAATAAGGCAATAACATTGATGTCCACAAAGTGCATAAAAGCTAGAGTATCAGCAAGTAATTAATAAAATATACTATTTAATTTTAGACCTTCAAAAACTTCTATCTTGAACTGTAGTTTCTATTCGTCCCAAGTGTCTCATATTCTATCTAATCACCTCATTCCACTTCGTCGTTGGTATACTTCTATCCTTCTGATATTCCGGAAGGTCAATCTTCTCGAAATCATCCGAGTCTTGCTTTCATCATCTTATCTTCTATAGGTGTTATCCCCACTTTCTCTTTGATAACCTTATTCCTAATCATATCCAATCCTGTATGACCATATATCTACCCAATCATCCTCATCTCAGCTACCATCAATCTTTGGACTTGGGTATTCTTAATTTGCCCAACACTCTGAGCCGTGCCACCATACAGAAAACCTTCACTTTTAACTTTATCGGGATTTTCTTATCACACAAAACTCCAAAAGCATATCTCCATTTTAGTTATTCCGTCCTTATCCAGTGACCAAAGTCACCATCTGTACCCTTATTGCCTTGTATGATTGAACTTAAGTATTTAAACTGCTCAACTTTCGGCATCAATGCATCACTAATGGTGACTTCCTCTATTGTCTCTTCTAACCCATCACTACACTTACATCCTAAGTACTTAGTCTTCAATTTGTTCAGTCTCAAACCTTTGACTTCCAAAGTGTCACTCTACTTTTCTAACTTATTGTTGACTCTATTTCTAGTCTCATCAATTAAAACAATCTTATCAGCAAATAACATATGCCACAACAACTAAACCCGAATGCATTTGTGAGCTCATCCTCAACAATCATAAGAAGAAAATGGCTTGCGGCTAATCCTTGATGCAACCCAATATCAATATGAAATTCCTCTATATCTCCTCCCAGCATCATCATCTATGTCTTCAATGTCTGATATATGTCTTTAATAACCCAAATATACTCAAACAATATATTTTTCTTCTCTATGCAACTCCAAAGAACTTCTGTAGATACCCTATCATAAGCCTACTCAAGATTAATGAACGCCATATACAAACCTTTTTTCCTATCCCTGTAGAATTTCATAAGTCTTCTCATAAAATGTATCATTTCCGTAGTTGATCTTCCTGCCATAAAACCAAACTAATTATCAGAAATCGAAATGTGCCTCCTTAGCCTCTTCTAGATCACCCTTTCCAACAGTTTCATAGGATGACTTTGCAGTTTTAAATATCACCTTTATTTTTATATAATGGGATAATAGTACTAGTTCTCCATTCCTCTACATTTTTGTAGTCCTCAAAATGGCATTAAATAATCTGGTTAACTAGTTCAGTCTATCATCACCCAAGTATTTCCATATTTCCACATATAAATGATCTAGGCTATCAACTTTACCAACCTTCATTTTTCTCAACGCCTCAACAATCTCGTGTTTGGTGATGCTATGAATACCTATTTTATACACCATTTAAAAATTTGTAGAAATGACTTTGTCATCTCTCTTTTAGTTTAGTTTCATCCACTACAACCTTACCATCCTCATCCTTTGTACATCTTACATTTTCAAGGTCCTTTATTTTCTTTTCCCTTACTCTAGCAATCTTGAAAACGTCTTCCTCTCCATCGTTAGTCTGTAGTCTTTGGTATAACTTTTCAAATGTTTGCTCTTGGCTGTTATGACCGCTTTCTTTGCTTGCTTTTTGACCCCCTTTTACTTAGCTTTGTTAGCCTTTTGTACCACATTGGGAGTGTTATCCTCTTTAGCAGTAAACGTCGCTTATTTTTTCTGAACTTTCAACTTGACTTCGCCATTCCATCACCAAGCTTCCTTAATTTTACTACCACCTCCTCTTGACACTCCTAAGACTTCTTAAGCCAAATCTTCAATTCATTGTGCCATTGCCTCCCACATTGTATCTGCGCCTCCATCTTGTTCCCATGGTCCTTCTACCTTGATCTTCTTGGACAACTTAGCAACGTTATCGCCAATTAGATTCTACCATTTAACTCTAGGATAACCAATATTATTCCTCTTTGTCTTCCATGCCTTAATTTTTACATCCATAACTAATAATTTTTGTCGAGTCACCAAACTTTCACTCGGTATCACCTTACAATCCTTACCTATTGTTCTCTCAGTAAATTTGACTAATAAATATAATTAATAGACATTTTATGTCTTTGTAATACCACCATTAAATGTCACCAAATGCTTTCACTTCTTTTGAAATCAGAGTTTGTCACCACTAGCTCATAAGCCACAGCAAAATCTTAAATATATAGCAGCCGAGGCTTAAACATGTAGCAGACCCTCACTTGCTTCTCTCTCAAAACCCAAAACTACCATGCATGGGTTATATTGTATCCTTATCCTTTTGTTCCTATGTGACCATTAAAAAAAATCCTCCTATGAAAATCCTCTCGCTTCATGGAGTAAACTGAATAACCTTGTTGCAGTCCTGCCAAAACTGTCTCATAATTTCTTCTTCCAAGCCTACTTGGGGAGTATAAACACTGACCATGTGACACACCTCTGACCCAACATTAACTTAATCTATATAATAAAGTCACTTTTGCGTTTGACCTCAATAACCTGATCAATTAAATCAATCGTAATACCAACATCATTTGT
>JAKOGI010001008.1:45000-72500 GCA_029747015.1 Carnegiea gigantea | reverse complement strand
CATACCAATGGACCAACTTCTTTTTGTCTTTCATCAAAACTTAATCATAAAATACATTGTAAGTTTAAGGAAGATAACAATCTCCACCTTTTTGATGAAAGACAAACCAATAAAAATAACACATCAATATAGTTTTGAATGTTATACCATGAATGCTTTGCCAAATACTTCTTGTCCTTTTTGTATTGGGTTTTTGGAATCTAATAATCCGAACTTAGGGGGTAGTGGAAGATAATAATCTAAACTTAATAAATCCTTACCAATGAGCCGAACTTTAAAGGAAATTATTTGAGTATACCGCCACCGTTGGACTTGGTGGAGAAGTGATGTGGCGGTGGTGGAGTCCTACGTGTATTAGTGGAGTAATTTTTTTTTTTTAAAAAAAAGCTATTCTTGGCTTTTAATTTTACAAATTAGCTTTATTCATCCTTTTGTATACATTGCCCTTTTCCTTCTCTGCATTTTTCTCTCCTATAAACAATCCCTCCACTTCTCAGAGAAAGAACAACAACAACAACAACAACAACAACAACAACAATAATAATAATAATAATAATAATAATAATAATAATAATAATAATAATAATAATAATAATACCCTCCCTCTTTCCCTTTCCCAGCTAGAACTCATCAAACCTACAAATGCAATAGGGAATACAATCTATATTGAATATCTATGAACTTCATAGGCTTCACAGTTCAATATGAAAAAGAAACCCCCCTTCCACCAAAAAAAAAAAAAAAAACATTTCAGAGATTCAAATCATGCGTATTCTTAGTTGAATCATACAAAAACCAAATATGTTCTCTTTTCCTTCATACATTAACAGCATCCTCGGCATCAAATTCTTTGAGAAAACCCGAATTCAATGCAAACCCATGAAGACCAAACAGAAGCACACAAACAGGGATAATTTACATTCTAGTGTATAGAGATTTGGTGTAATCATTTAGAGGACCAGTTTTTCAAAAACTTTACTACTAGGATTATTGAGTTTTTGTGCTATTTACATTTGGGGGACAAATTGCTATTAAAATAAATAAAAATTAATTTTTAAGTCTCTAAACTTTTCATATTTGTAAATCTACCCTCAATTCTTAAAAACTTACTTTTGAAAAATTTAAAATTGTGTTTGTGGTTTTTTGCTCAATAATAGATCTTGACGTCCTCTTTCATCCGGTAACAGAGCCACGTATGCAAAACTAATTGAGATTATTAAGCTAATTAATGACTAATTAAGCTAATTAAGTGCGATTAATGCTTGAATCATCACCTACTTGCCCTGATCCTAATTATTCACATATTGTCCACTCACCTGAAGGTATTACCTCGTTAGCACCTCAATTAAACTATCTCACTGATATAGTTTTAAAATTAAAAGCAGAATTAGCTAAAATTAAAATTGAACTCAAGGAGCTTAATAATCAGTTAACTATTATCCATCTTTCTCTTACTAACGAAATTAGGCATAGGGAAAAACTACTCCCAGTATTAGTACTCCTTTTTAACATAATATCCTTTCTAAAATCCAAAAAATAATATTCCGTTTCCTTTGTAAGATATAAAAATTCAAAAAGAAGTAGGAGAAAAATATGATGAAAAATCAACTAAAAAGAAAGAAAAAGAAGATGGAGTATAAACAATATACTCTTGAAGAGTTACAAAAAAATGTTCGATGAAGAACAAAATTCGAAAGAATTAAATAAAATCATGGGCGCAATTAGTAATAAATATAATGTTTTGTCTGATAATAATGAAGAAACTAATAATGACCAATTAGAAAAAGAAATATATTAGCAGATGAATCTAATTAAATTAGAAGATCTCAATACACTACCATTAGAAGAAATTAGGAAAAAACTTAATAAGAAATATGGTAAAAAGACTACTGAAAACGAAATCAATGAGAATGAAGAGGAAATCGACCTATATAAAACAGATACTAATCTAGTTAAGAATGTCGTTCCTAAACCTAAAAAATTTGATGAACCGTCTAGAAGAAATACTCATTTCCTAAGACCTAGGTACGCTCTAATAGGACGTACAAGCAATTTTTCCTTCAGGTTTATCCCAATGAAAACCACGACTTATGAAGAAATTGGCCTTACCTTAATTAGCCAAATTGGATATATCTTAAATATTGATGGAGCCTGTAATAGAGAAGAAATATTTGAGCACTGAAAAAGAAGAATGAATAGTATCTTAAACCTAAATACTACATGGACTGTGACAAACTTCCTAAATTATATCGAGTATAGTTTTTCTAGCACCGTAGCCGACTGGTATGATTCATTAAGCGAAGATGGTAAAAATACATTAAGAATGATGGAAACACTGGTTGCTATGTTCAGAAATTTAGACAAAGAAATCGAAACTGAATTCATGGGAGCAAAGCTTGATTCTGAAAAAAAAGTAAGAGAATGGCAAAGAAAGATTAACAACAAAGAATTATGGGACATGAAATACATAGAAAATTATATTGCTGAATTTAATCAATATTATTACAAAATTGGACATAATGAAACAAATCTTGGTATGTACTATAACAAATTGCCATATCCTATAAATTCCACAATTAATGAAAAATACAATGCATGGCTTGAACGAACAGATGTTGTATACTCTTGGTTCAAGAATTTCCTATTTAAGAAAATGGGTCAATGAACAATGTCTTGATCTTCAAAAGCAACAGAAGATTAAGAAGCAGTTCTTAACTTGCTGGGATTCACCTCACCAATGGGGAAAGGAACCTGAAAAAAGAAGGAAAAGAAAATTCTCAAAGAAAAAGAGCTTTAATAAGCAAAGAGACGAGAAATAAAGAAGAAAATACTATAACAAACCAAGTTCTAAAAAATGTAACTTTTTTAGGAAAGCTACTTACTATCCTGTAGGAAAAAACAACTGCAAATGTTGGGCATGCGAAGAAGTAGGGTATTATACTAATGAATGCAAAAATAGGAAAAATAACAAACGGATTGAAACCTTAGGAAGCCTAAATTATGTTGAACTTAGTGAAAATGAGGCATTAGACCTAGCCCTGAATAACAACAAAGGAATTGTTGAAATTATATTGGACAATAAATATGAAGAAAGTGATTATGAAGAAACAAGTCATATGATAGAAAATAGCTCGGTTAGCCTTGGTGATCTTCACGGAGAAGAGTTTGTTGTAGACAATGATCATGAAGAAGTTAAAAGAGATTGGGTTCTTCCCATAATCCAAAAATACATGATCTATGAAAAATTCATATTTCAATTAAAAAGTAAATACGTATGTGAAATGATAGAAGGAGACCTTAAGATAAAGGATTATGAGTATGACGTTGAGAAAGTTAATCTCATTAATTAGGGGAATATTCTTAAGCATAACAAAGATAGAAAATATAGATATATCCATGTCAGAAGTGTCCAACTTCAAATCACTCTATTGTTTAATTCGCAAAGCTATGTGATAACTATGTAATACCATTCTAAACGACTCAATATAATGAATTAGTGAATAACCATTATTGTTTAGAATGATAAATTAAAGAAAAATAAAAAACTAAGGTTATAATATTTGGGTGAAGCAACAGGTTCGGGTTTGACCCGCTAATTTTTAAGTTTTTCCGGTTCAGTTTATTTTCTGTTCTGGTCAACAAAATTGTACTCAAAACCCAAATTTGCGGCAAAGTTTATGCAGTGGCGTAGCCACCGTGGAGTCAGTGGGGTCAGCCGACACCACTCTTAAAAAAAAAATATTTACGTTTGAGAATTAAAAAAAAAATAAAAGTTAGCTATATGCATCAGATGTGTCGAAGAAGTTTATGAAACTTCCCTTGCTTCAGCGGTCTAGGTGCCTGATTTGTGCTTTGCCTTTTCTCTGATGTCGCTGGTTCGAGTCCTCCATCCTTATCTTTTTCCGTTTTATTTTTTTCTTTTTTTTTTAAAGCCTCCCCATACTCTTCCTCTGTTTGTTTTAGTCCTCAACTCTCTCTTCCTCTATTTGTTCGCTCTGCCCACGGCCACACACTCACCCATAACCATTCTACCAAAGCCCCGCGCCACCACCCACTGCCTGCTGCTCACCGGTGACCGCCCATATGCCGCCCGAAACGCCTCCCGACGCCCAGCGCACGACCCACCAACAACCTCATCTCTCTCTCCAAATCTGTGAGTTTCCCTTTTATTAATGCTAGTCTAAATATTTAATTGACTTGAATTTGTTACTTAATTCTTGAATTTGTAGATCAATAAGTTTGTATTGTTTGATTTGTGAGTTTATTTGTCAATTTTAATTTCAAATTTGTTTAACGTATATGTTTAATTTCAATTCTAGGTTAAATCTCAATTTATAGATTAGTTTATTGTACTCTTTAATTTATGAGTTTATTTATCAATTTCAATTCCAACTTTGTTTAATTTATAGGTTTCATTTCTATTATAGGTTAACTCTTAATTTGTAAATTGCTTTGTTTTTATAGTTTAATTTGTGAGTTTATTTACCAATTTCAATATAAAATTTGTTTAGTTTATATGTTTAATTTCAATTTTAGGTCAAAATGCATAGATATTTCAAAAAGATAGTTTACTTTGAGGATGATTTGTTTGAAAGTTTATTTACTGATGATATTTTGCATCATATTCAAAATATGAGGTCACGTCGAGGACAATTAGATTAGATGCAATGTAATCGTTGTTTAATTTTAGTTTATAACTATTGTTGAATTTTATATTGTATGCTGCTAATTCCGACACCCCTCTCCAAATTTCCTGACTTCGCCCCTGAGTTTATGTCAGGGTCTCGGGTCACACCAGTTTTTGCTATATCTACATCACTAAGAGCATTATAAAACGGAACAAAAGAACCAATAAACCCTTAGTGACTATACTGAATAAAAGAACCAATAAACCCTTGGTAACTATTCTGAAATGGTCCTGCTCAAGAACCCTTGAGTGTGAAATGTATCAGCCTGAACATACCAGGCAGTTCATCAAGCCTTCTCCAGAATATTTACTATCTCATGACATCAATTATAGCAGTGACTTCCGTTTTCAATGTATATGATGCAGGAGAGAAGGTTTGGAGGAACATATGTGTTAATCGGGCCTAATAGATTTAGGCCCAACGGCCATTTAAGTTGCCTAGGGCGATAACCCTAACTTACCCCTAAGCTATATAAAGGGGTCTAAGGGGGTTAGCCTCCATAAACACTGTGAGGTGAATATTATATCTCCCATATTTTCCTATTTCTCTCTCACGACTAAACTACCATCTATCGAGTTCTCGGATTTAGGACGTGAAAACCTAAAGCGACTCTAGTAGCCGCTTGGTATTCTTATTGACGTGGATTGGTATTCTTATAAACGTGGACTATTACCGACAGTATTCTTCCGCATCCAGGTTAGTCCTATTTCTTTCTACAATGGTATCCGAGCCAAAACTGTTCAGATTAGTCCCGATTGATTGGTTAATAATCTGCTAAACCTGATTTGTTCAAAGCATGCTCGTTTATACGTTTAATTGCTTAACTTTTGTAATTATGCAACTCTAATATTCCAGCAGCATGCTTTTACAATTGAAATGCTAAGAACTAAGTTAAAAAATTGCATCTTTGGTTGAATATTTCTGTTTTGTCAATCTGTATCTTTATTGACAAGATAGACCCCACTATGTGTGGATTAAATATGCATGATAGTGATTCTGCCAAGCATGCTTCAATAACCAAAGACTGAATTTTTCTGATAGTTCGATTTTGCAATAATATACAAAGCATGTTTTTCGTATGAATTCGACTGGCAGGTCTGATTAAATTGTTCTACTACCATGTTAAAGCTGTGTGCTCTTAATAAATCGGTGGCATAAATTAATTTGCCCTAATTACAAAAAAAAAAAAAATAGTGAACAAAAGGGAGAACCCGAAACCCTAACCCTAAACCTAACCCTAACAGTCTCTCTGCCCCTCGTGACTCTAAAACCCTAACCCATCAAGACGATGGTGATAGTAAAGACCTTAGTAGTCTACACCAAACAGTCCCCACCACTCACGCCTTTGTGGCGGTTGTGGCGGCGGGGCCTCGGTGGCCCCCCGCACTATAACCGGCAATTACCAAAAAAACAAAAAGGAGGCAGGGTATAAGAGAAAAGGAAATCGGGTTTACCCATCAGAAACTATGGAGGGGGGCGCGTGTTAGGCACGCGCCGCCGATGAAGGAGTACATTGCTATTCTTCTTCCTCCATCCGCACCCTTGACCGCCGATCTATCCAAAATGGATGAAGGAACCACGAAATCCACCAGACTGGCGGTGCGTGTGAGTCACGCGCCACCACGTGAGAGGCGCGTTTGGTGCACAGCCGTCATTTTCTGGCTCAGAAGCAACCGATCTACACGCTGGTGGCCTTTATTGTTGTCGGCGGAGGGTGGGTGTTCTCCTCATCTGGGTTTTTCGGCCAACGTTCATCGGGATTGAGGGTGGCGACATGGGGCGTGCGAAAGAGAGAGAAATTCAAAAGGCAGAGAGCCTTCCGTGGCCAAGGAACAATGGAGCTTGGTGCTCCATAGCCATGCTGAGAAGAGGAGAAGCAGAGGAGCCATCGAGGGTTGAAGAGAGAGAGCTCATTTCGGGCATCAACAGAGCACAGAGAGAGAGGATAGAATGCGAGACTCAGGGTTCAAAGGAAATTAGTGAAGTCACTCACTTTTAAATACCAATTGTTTTTCCCTTTTCCTTTTGGGGCAGTTTGTATCATGCCATGTTTCGATGCTAAGGGCATCAGTAAAAAAAAAAAAAAAAAGGGCAGTTTTGTTTTGGACAGAATTATTCTTGAGTTATTATTGCTTTTAGATTTTAACTCAATAATTGAGATTATTAGTCATGGCGTGGTTTTTTGAATTATGATGATGTTCAAGTTGATAAAATTTCATGCAGCTAATTCATTTGTTGAATTAAGGTTTCGAATTAGTTTTAATCCTGAATGCATGATTTCATTATAAAAACATTAATATGTTTAATGTTATACATAAATTCGTTTTATATATGCATCAACTTGACATTTTTTTGACCGAGTAACTTGTTATTGATCCATTGGGTTCAAGTTATATGAATTTGTTTCATATATAAAATTAGTGTGTATGACGTAAATTTGTTTTACTCGAACTCAATAAATATCTATGTGATATAAAGATCCCCTTGGTCGGTAAATGAATATATTTCATAAGTTACATTATATAAACATGTTTTATATAATATCCCGTCACGTGAATATGTTTCATGATTTAATAATTTTATGCAAAAACATGAGCAATTATAAATCAGTTAATTGTTCTGTCATTATTGTAGTTAACAAAAATAATTCATTAAGTTCTACATGAACAAGTTTCATGCTATTATTTGGATATATATAATATTTGATTATTTTATGAATCTGTTTCATGAAATTTAAATTTACAATATTATATGAATACGTTTTATATAATTTGCGAGCTTTACTATGAATTCGTTTCATCCCAACTTTAATATTATATAGATCTGTTCTATATATAATTAATTGCGATTAATATTTGGATATATTTCATGTTACAAATTATGTTGAATTCGATTACATGGATATGTTTTATAATCACCAATTAGTAGTATTGTATAAATGTGTTTTATATATACGAACTACGTGAGTTGTTGTGAATTTGCTAATTTTAGCACTTTTTCCTTGCCCAAATTAATGAATGTGGGTTCGTTTCATGTTATCTGCTAATTATGTAATTTAGCGGTACTTTATGAATTGGTTTCATGAAATTTAAATTCGTAATATTATAAATGTGTTTTATAATTTGCGAGTAACATTTGAATAAGTTTCATGTTATATGTAATTATATAAATGTGTTTTATATAATGCTATTTGGGCACTTCTTTTGTAACATGTTATTATTCGAATATGTTTTGCAATATAGATTCATTTTATTATATAAATGCATTTTATATAATAATCTAAATTTCATGTTTGATATGTCATTGATAAAGTTCTAGATGGCATATTAGTAGTTATATATAATGAGATAACTTCATGTAAATTTGGTTTATATAAAGTTGGATATCTTTGTGATATTTCTAAAACGTTAATTAGTTTAACCATGATGTTCCCCATAAATTTTATTTTTATGGAAAAATGTGATAATTAAATTATTAAAACTTCTAATTCATGCTTGTATGATATGATTATGAGTTTAGCGAAATTTTCGATCATGCGACATGGATAATGGAGTTTTTTGATAATTTATTTATTTGAAAATATGTCTAATGTCTATTTTACAAATATATATTTTTAGATATGACAATTAAAATATGATTGGTAATTTGTTTACCAATGAAGAACTTGATAGCGCTGACTGTGACACAAAGTGTCAGAAGATTCAGTTTCCTCTAAGCGAGAGTGAGGTCTTGATACCCTCGTTAGGTTCTAGGTCTCCTTGAATGGCAAAGATGATACTACTAGTGAGCAATATCGAGAAAATTTAAAAGTATACCAAAAGTGGTTCGAGTATGGATCGATCAACATGCTATATTTTTTCGTATTGCATATGATGTCGATCTAGTAAGGGAATTAAAAGTCATCCCACTGTTGAGTATGCATGGGATTAGCTGAGCATCAGGTTCATCTGGATCCATTTCCTCATAAAGTTCTGGACCTAAGATTGGTATTGCGAAAGAGAAAAAGACTAAGGGAAAGAAAGAGAGGCATATAGCACGTGTGAGTGCTATGACTGTGGAAATAATAGATCTCATGCTTGGGATTGTCCTGAGTCGATTAAGGTACATTTTTCCACAGTCACTCCTGGATAATATGTGTGCTCCCAATCATTTGTTGCTAACTATGATCCTTAGTGGGTTGCAGATATGGGAGCAACCAAGCACATAGTTCAGGAACGAGTTATTTTTGAACTTTCACCACTACACGGTGGGTTCACAAATTGTCTTTTTAAGTAACAACAATGAAAAAGATGTCCTTGAATTAAGGATAAATCATTTGACGCTTTTCGAAGGGACTACATTGTCTCTTCACGATGCTCTCTATGCACCTGAGGTGCGAAATTTTCCTTGTGTCTTCTGTTCCTAAGGTAAGTTTTCTTTAATTTTCATCTAGATGTCTTAGATATCGTATGGCATGGTGATTTGTTTGGCCATGTCACATTGAAAGGTATTTTCAATGTTTTTTTGACGAAATAGAATATCTTCCATCCTTGTTCGATTTTCGAATCTGTTTTAAACATGCTCGTTTTGACCATGAGGGTTAATATAAAGTTAACAACTAGCTAAAGATGGTCTTTTAAGACCAACTCACTAGGCTTAAGTTGCATGATGTGAGTTATGTCTAGCTAGTAAAGCAATAGGAAATCTTTTTGTAAGGTTTCGAGGACATCGAATTCCTTGACGTTCATTCACTCTAGACATGTGCGGTCCATGAATGTGAAAGCATATCATGGAGCTATATATTCATGATAAAGGTATGCGTACTGACTATCTCAGCGCTATTAGATACTTGATGTGTTCGTATCCTTTATAGCGGTAGTAGGACTCAACTGGAATGAAATATTAAAACTCTTCGAACAAATCGAGATCATGAATATTTTCTTCATGAACCGAATTCCCGCAATGACGGTTTTCTTAAGAATGAGTTTCTTAGCATTTTGTGAAATTTAGAAGGACTTCAATTTGTATGTGTTACACTAAGACTTTCAACCACCTCTCAGTGAGGGGGAGGATTTGAATTCTCACTAAGTTACCGAGGATGATACACCTTCCTTATTTGGTAGGAATGGTGAAGGTTTGTCTGTTAAGGAGAATAAGATTCGTCCTAAATTTCTAAATGTTGAGGAGAGTCATTCCTGAACATGTAGTTAGTCCTCACATTCAGAATCCCACCTCCAATAGATTGTAGGGGTAATCTTCTCTCCCTACTCAGGGTTCCATACCTCTTAGAGAAAAGGGGAGGAACACCTAGTCCCTTACCTCTTAGAGAAACGGGGAGTGATTTCTCACCTAGGCAGACAAATAATAAAGGTCAGGATCCCAAGGACTGAGCGTGGAAGAATTCCTCGACGATATTTTCAAATGTTGAGGAAATATTCCTATGCACTCCCTTGGGAGTTGAGGGATCTACCTCTTATCAAGAAGCGGTTGGTTCACCAAATTACAAAGAGTGATTAGATGCCATAAGGGATGAGATGGACTCACTGACAGGGTTTGAGAACTCGTTGAAACTCCACCCCAACGTAAGTATTCAAGATAAAACATTAGGTGAATAGTTCAATTGATAAGTTCAGGCCTGGATACTCCTAGCCCTGGTTGCCCATTCGGACTTTGAGTTGTTTGAAATGGACGTAAAGGTTGCTTTTCTCAATGGTGATCTTGAGAAAGAGATTTATATGGACTAACCCATTGATTTTATATCAAAGGGACAAGAGGACAATATGTGTCATCTTAAAAGGTCCATATGCGATCTCAAGCAATCTTTCAGCTCTTGGTACTCTAGATTCCATAAAACCATTTTGGCTTATGTGTGATTTCAAAAGACCATTATGTATGTCGAAAGATTAACATGGGGATTATGTTCCTCACGTTGATGACATACTGTTTACTAGGAAGAACTTGGAGCTGATTAAAGCCACTAAAAGGTAGTCATTCCATGTCTTTGAGACAAAGGACACGGGTGAAATCAGGTATGTCCTGAGAGTGGAAATAATCCAAAGTTCTCCCAAGAAGCATGCATCAAAATGTCTTAGAGCGATTTTGGATTTATAATTCCTAACCCGTAGATGCTCTAGTTGAGAAGAGTCCAACCTTGAGTCTTGCTTAATGTTCTAAAATAAATGACAAAATAGAGATAATGAACAAATGTCCCTAACCTTAGTATCATAGTAAACTTAATGTAAGCCATGTTATGTACATGGCCTGACATTGCTTTGCGGTTAGTTTGATAAGTCGTTATCAAAGTAACCCAAGACTTCCTGATTGACAAGTCATCAGGAGAATCAAGCACTACCTTCGTGGTATTGATAACTCAGCATTTTGCTATCAAAGAGCAGGCCTCAAGTTGAGAGGATGCTCAAATGTTGATTGGGGTAGAGACTCGAATGAGTCTAAGTCAACCTCAGCCTTTACCCTGACTGGAAAAGTCATGTCATGGTGCAGCAACCAGCAAAGCTGCACAACAATATCAGCTATGGAGGTAGATTGTGTATCTTGTACCATAGAGATAAAAAGCATTGCCATTGGGTAAATATATAGACTAACAAGGTGATTATATTCCCTTAACTAAACCCATTGCTAATGATACGTTCAAAGCTCATTGGTTGAGTCTTGGAATTCACAAGGTTTGATATTTAGACGTGTTCTGTTTCGTGATAGACATGTTTCTTTTGTAAATGGGCAAAATGCTCATAAGTTATTGTTGCACGTTAGGCATATTGAAATGTCACAGGCTTCTAATTGGCCTAGTCACACAGGCAATAGCCCTGATGCTTGAATAGCAAGCAGGATGAGACTGAATCATATTGACACCAGGTGTGCAATGTTGATTACTCACACTAGAAGTGCATGAGTAGAATGAATATAGTCACCTTAGTGAGACTAAAATGAGACTCGAGGGAGTCGAGTATGAAATAAGTTTTGATATCGAAGCCTTAAAAGCCGAATCTTGAGTGTCAAGATTAACATTCAGTATGTTGATCTAGTGGCTCAGGTTAGATTTTTAGGTGAAATTTAGACTGACGATTCGCATGGCATAAAGAGTGACGTACCCAGCTGAGTGGAAGCTATGCCATGACACACATCTCACATTGTGTGTGTTTATAAGACGACCCACACATGGAGTGACAATTGACTTCTCTATCTCTTGTCACTGTGTGACCTTATGAACGATGACCCTTTGACTTAAAGCTATTATATGAATTCGAAACTTGATGATGCTACTTTAATGTGATTCTCAAGAACCACGACGTATACGGTTCAGCGAAAATATGTTAAGAAAGCAGTTAAGCTAAGATGAAATTTCATGAATGTTTAAGGAAAAACTGATCCACCATCACCATATCAGCCCAGGCAATTATGTTGAGAACATAATCATATGATATATTAGGCATAAGGAATTAGAGATGCCACTGGTGATGTCTTAGGATGGTTTTCAGGTATTGTATTTTGTGAAAGTGTTATGTTAGTTGGATGGTAACTTAATATAACACCACTTGTTATTTTTGATCGCACGTCTTATTCCTGATATGAAGCATGAGGAGTTATGATACATGCAGAATACATGCTTTACGGTATAAGTGGCCGAGTGGGAGCTGTTAATCGGGCCTAATAAGATTAGGCTCAATGGCCACTTAAGTTGCCTAGGGCGATAACCCTAGCTACCCCCAAGCTATATAAAGGGGTTTAAGGGGGTTAGCCTCCATAGACGCTATGAGGTGAATATTATATCTCCTATATTCTCCTATTTCTCTCTCACGACTGAACTACCGTCTATCGAGTTCTCGGGTCTAGGACGTGAAAAACCTAAAGCGACTCTAATAGCCGCTTGGTATTCTAATTGACGTGGATTGGTATTCTTATAAACGTGGACTGTTACCGACGGTATACTTCCGCATCTAGGTTAGTCCTATTTCTTCCTGCAATATAAAACTATGGCTCTATCAATAAAAGCATTTCGAGTATGTGATAGCTCAGTCCCTTTTTCTTCCCCTTTTTTTAAGTTATGTCTTCAAGATAGCAAATCTAGAGTAGTGATTAATGCTAGATTGATGTTGGCTTTCTTTTGTGATCTTGTCGTGAAAGAAAATGTGTATGTGTACTTGGCTACAACCCAAGATTTGTAAAGCTAGTTAACTTTGATTTTGGAAATTCTGTAAAATGTGCATTTGTCTTTAGGAATGGCATATTGTCTAGTTGTTGCTCTAAACTGTTGCATGAGCCAATCATATGGTTAATTACTTGCTTTTTATTGATTGAAGCTAGATGTTTTTCCATGTAAACCCCTTATACTCTTCGTGTGTAATCCGTTGAGCTATATAGTAATTTATAGTTAAATTTTTGCTCACAAGTGGTGTATGCTGGGCGTGTGGCTCGCAGAGTTATTTTGGTGTGTAATACGTTGAGCTATATAGTAATTTATAGTTAAATTTTTGCTCACAAGTGGTGTATGCTGGGCGTGTGGCTCGTAGAGTTATTTACTCTGGCAGAGTAGTCGTTAAGCATGTCGAGCACTTACTTTAGTGTTTTTATTATTACTACCAGGTACATGGGCAAAGGCTACAAGCCTAGAATGATGACTAGTTTTTAGACGAAACTCTAACAATTTGTTTTAAAATAATAGTAGTAGTCGTCGTAGTAGTAGTAATAACAAGAATAACAATAGTAGTAGTGGTAGTAGTAATAATAATCATAATGATGATGATGATGATGATGATGATGATGATAATAATAATAATAATAATAAAACTTCCACTGCAGGGCTGGAGTGTGTTACATTTATACTTTTGATCTAGGAAACAACCATCTAAAAGGGGTCATTCCTAAATGTCTGATTGCAATGTGACTCAGGGCCTATTCATTTTCAGTGCTTTACATCTCCTACTTGCTCCAACCTACTCGAAGTTGCTCAAATCTGCTCAAATCTGCTAACTGCTTGTCAAACCTACTTCAAACTGCTCAAACCTACTCCAACCTGCTCTAACCTGCTTCAACCTGCTTTAACCCACTTCTACCTGCTCCAACCTCATCGAGAGAATGTTTGGAGTATTAAAGAACACTTGGAAGATCTTGAAGGATAGAATATCTCAAGTAAGCAGAGAATGACAAATTGATATAATTATATCATATTGCACGTTACACAACTTCATCCGATTGCATGAAAAAGGGATGCCAATTTTACAGAGGCCAGTAAACATTAGAACCATCCCCAACATTGGGTTGTATGATGTGCGAAACAAGCAAGCAATGAATGAATGTAAAGATGCAATAGCTAATATGATTTCAACATCGAGAAACGATAATTACAATATATGCTAATTTTTGTTATAAAGAAAGGCATATGGTTATCATATATTAACGTTTGATAATGTATTACAATGACATTTAACTTTTCTGTCACATTATTTTCGTAATTTATTATACTATAATTGTTACAAAAATGTGATGTATTCAACATGAATTATCATCTATAATCATAACATTAGAAGAATCACAACAAAAATACTCCAAACCGCCCCAATATGCTTCAAACTTGCTCTAATCTGCTCCTACCTGCTCCAACATGCTCCAACCTACTCCTGCTCCTATCTGCTCCAACTTGCTCCTATCTGCTCCTATCCACTCTTGCCCGCTCCTACCTGCTAATTGCTAATCAACCTGCTTTAAACTGCTTCAACCTGCTCCTACCTGCTCCAACCTACTATCAGCTTTTTCAAAACGCTGAAAACGAATAGGCTCTCAAATCCTTGGTCTGCTAAACTTATAGGGGAACATTTTAGGTGATACTTGTTGGAACATTTTCAAATATCAAAAGATATTGTAAATTAGAATATGTAAGGGATGTTTCTTAAGAAAATATTTGTTTAAATGACAAAGTTCTTTGAAAGAGACAGGTTTAAGGGCATGTATTTTCAGGGAAAGACACATACTTCCATGTGTGAAAGTTATCCATTTAAGGGACCCATATATATCCCTTAATTATCCATTGAATAAGATAAAAAATGAAGACTTCTCTTAGATAAGATGGCGAACTTTCTTGACGGTAGCGAGGAACTTAGTTTTCTTGCTCAGGTTCTACAACTTCTCCATAGGCAAGTTCAATGGTACGTATGATACCTGGGTGCAAATGGTAAGAAGTAACATAATTTCATTGTATCGCAAAAGCTAATTTACAGATTCCTGGTTGCACAATAGTAGAGGCGAATTTAGGAAGTAAGGAATGTGCTTTTTGAACATGCTTTGACATCATTCTAGATCGAGAGTTCTTCCTGTACTATCCATTGTAAATTTGAAAATGGTTGTACACTTAAAATTTTGGAGTTGGGGGAATTTTCTGCAAGGGAAGGATCTAACGATATATCCCTTTATCGTTTTGCGAGTTCTCATCCTACAATCCAAACGAAGTCAGCTGACCTATTGCCTGGCCGAAAAAAGATTCAATTTGGCCATTGCTTCAAATATTGGACCTTTGTTCCAATCAGTTATCGGTGAGCTCATAGCACAATGTAACATAAGGAGTTTCATTCAAAATATCGGACGAGGCCAGGCTACCAGCTTGCATTAGCACTTACTTCAAATGCAATGACTTTGAAGTCTTAAAGCCTTCACCATCATAGATTTTGCTAGCAATGCTTTTCATAGGGAGATAACCACCGAATTGGTGGACTCGATTGTTCTTATGATCCTATTAAGGGTGGGTAATGGATCGGATCAGGTTAAATTAGGATCGGCTCGTTTACAAAGTCGGTCAGGTCGGGTCATAGTCAGCCTATTAACAATTTGGGTCAAACCGGGCCATTTACGCAAGTAATTGGGTCAAACCGGGTCATTTGGGTCGGGTATGCCCACTGGCAATCTGCTTTTGGCCCATCTTAAAGTGGAACAAACTTGCACAAAAAAACTGTGTATAATAATTATTGTTATGTATGAAGTGTTGATAATAAGTTTAACTAATTGTAGCATGTAAATTAGTATGGCAAGTATTTATAGGGCTGAGTAGGATTGGATACCCGATCGATTTTCATGGAACCGGTCACGGTCCCAGTTGGAACTGAGTCCAAAAAACTGAAACCGAATCTGGAATTTTTGGAAACGAATCCGGAACCAGTTATCCAGTTTTTAATTTTTTTTTTTCTATTTTGTTTTATTTCATTTCATTTCAATTTTAGGCTTGCTGTTGTAACTTTATGACAGAACCAATGCACCCGGCAAGGATCGTTGAAAATCAATACAGTGGCAACTAGCTATCTGCCATGCATTAAATTCCAATTGGTTAGCTAATAAATAGCATTTCATTTCATCCAAGCATAAAAACAAATAGCCATCTTTCATAGTATTATATATTAACAAAAAGATTTAGTTATATTAACGCCTGATATCAACAGGTAGTCGGATAACTCAGACTTTTTTAAAAAAAATGTTTTGAACCGGGTAACAGGGTAACGGATCCGGTTTGGGTTTCAAGTTTTCAGGACACGGTTTCGGACCTGATTGTAATGGTTTTCAGAATTTTGAAACCAATTCTGAACTCGAGAAAAGACCTGGGGGGTCTGGGTCCGAAATCACGTACCCAATTTTTTTGCACAGCCCTAGTGGTCTTTTTTTTCCTCAATGGATCGCTCTTTGATGGAGAATTATCACCTTGACAAGCACTACTAAATTCTATGTCATCTTTAATTGCCAAAATGGTAGTAAGTAAAGAGGGGGAGCAAATGAGTTACTTGATTGTACTTTTTGAAGTATAATATATTGTAGTATTTTTTTTTATAGTATATTCATTAAACTTTGTCCTTAATCGAGGCAACTAATCTCCGGGAAGCTAGAGAATTTAAAGGAAAACAAAGACGGCTTATGTTCAAAGTATGAAATTAACGGTTCAAGTGAATCCAAAGATAAAAAAATATGAATTTTAAATTTGAAAAAGAGTAAGATTTCAATAAATAGAAGGATCATACTCGACACTCGGGGTGTGTGAAAAAACCTGAAACCAAAAATGGAACCGAAAAATCGAAAAAACCGAACCAAAAAATCAGTTGACCAACAAATTTTTGAAAAAAAGTCAGCTCCGTTAACCGAACCAAAATTTTTCTCGATTTTCGATTCAGTTACGGTTCGGACGATTTGAAAATTCAGTTAACCATCGGTTAACCAAACTGAAAATAATTTCTTTT
The DNA here is from genome assembly GCA_029747015.1 of Carnegiea gigantea. Lineage (NCBI taxonomy): Eukaryota > Viridiplantae > Streptophyta > Magnoliopsida > Caryophyllales > Cactaceae > Carnegiea > Carnegiea gigantea. The sequence goes on along the minus strand of JAKOGI010001008.1, from coordinate 55,606 downwards.
CAAAAAATTATATATAAAAAAATTTAGGTAAGAAAGCGCACTTTTTTATTATTTATAAATGGTAACCAAATTTTAATTTTTAAAAAAAGGATGTAAACATAAAAAAAAAATTTAGGTAAGAAAGTATAAGTTTTTTATTATTTGTTAACAGTTAACCGGTAACCGAATCGAAAAATTAGTTAACCGAACCGAAAAATCGGTTAACCGAAAATTTCGGTTCGTTTACAATTTGGGTTTTGGGCGAACCGAAATTTTCGGTTTGGTTATTATACGAAATTTCTTTGAATCGAAAAATCGGTCAACCGATTTTCGATTAACCGAAACTCCGATTAACCGATTTTGCACACCCTACGGCGGACACTTCAGAACATATAAACCAAAGTATTGAAAACCATTTCCCGTTTGCAATGGGAAGTGGGTCTTGATTTCTTGTTTAGCTCGTGTATTAATATTAAGCTAACCTAAGTGATGGTGTATTGGGTCAAGAGGACGGGAGTACATGAGTCAAAGATTATCCAACAAAGGTCCATTTTGTAAACTAATGCGATATTTAGTTAAATGTAATGCAATGTAATAAGTCTTTTAATGCAATTATGATTATATAGTTTTAGGTAATTATAATTTCAAAGTGGTTATTATTACAATACTCTCTTACAACTAAGCAAGATAATGAAAATACAATTACGAACTTGTTTGTATTACAATGCTTTACATCCAACCAAGCATTACTTTGAAGTATCTTTTGAATAGGGGAGACATATTGGTCATGGAATTCATCCTTAGGATGTATTTGGTAGGGGTGAAAATTATTTTTTCAAAAAATAATTTTCTTATTTTACGGTGTTTGGTAAAAGAAGGAGGGTAAATTTGTTATAAGGGGAAAATCATTTTTCCTAGAATGAAGGAAAATATTTTCACTTTGAATGGAGCGTAAGTTGATTTTACATGTCTTTGGCACTCACACAGTTTTACATTCTTTCTCTCTTCCGTGTCTATTCCTTGACATATGGAAGATTAAGGTAGTGGTATATAGTTCGAAAATTAAGACAGCATATTAAAGATTAGCGAAACTATATCATCCTGAGACAGATGCAAATGCTGATACTCATGAATCTAACAACCATAATTTCATTGAAATCCAAAATGCTCTGCTATTCATCATCATAATTAAGAAGATAGACAAACTCACTAGGTCTTTCCTCTTCTTTGTTTGGATTCCTAAACGAAGGTGAGAAATCGAAAAGCGTTGCTAGTATCAAATTGTTGGCAGTAAGTAAGATCAAAAAAATTGAAAAATGTATATATTGTTATAACTTTGATCTGTATAATGTCACTATTGTAATATAATTCCCTAAAGAATATAATATAAATTCCCATTTTTCTAAACATCTTACTTTTTTTTAACTAATATGCCTCTTTTTAGTTTTTTTATTTATTTTTTAGGAACTTTATTTTTCCTTTTACCAAATAACTGAAAATATGAGTTGAAAATCATTTTAGATGAAAAATAATTTTACATAAAAAATAATTTTTTAACAAAATAGTTTTCAATCCTACCAAATACAACCTTAACGTAGCTTGTCATTGGGGGATAGGTGATCGCGAGTACACTTGGCTCTTCATATTAGTTTACCATTTAGTCATGTTATAGTGATTGTGATTGTGGGCCCTTGCTCATTTATGGAGAAGTGAAGGAGATTGTTTGGAAGTGCGCTTTACATGATCGCGTACTGTCATAGTGGTATGTAAGTAGTCTTTCAACATTGGTCATGAAATTCATGCTTACAACTTCCCTAAACTACCATTTTAAACTATTTGAATGCATGCTTATACATGCATTAGGCTCGTAGCCAATAGAATCTACTCATTAAACTGTTGTCTCATATGTGTTTTTTTAGTGCTAAGCTGCACTTAGCCTTTAAAACATGTCACTCCCACTGTAGCATGGAAAAAATAATTTTAAATATCATAGCCAACTCAAAAATTATATCGTACTTTCGTGGATTAGGTACTCCATGGATCAAAACACGCACGTACATCCTAGTCTTCTTAACTGATGAATTTGATAATGAAATTGATGAATATATGTAATTTTGATGAATTTTCTCATATATTGATGAATTTCTATACTTACATGAATTTTCTTGCCAAAAAATTAAATTTTTAATTACTTAGTTGCGCTTTTTATTATGTTTACTTGTACTTTAATCTAAATAATTATTATACTAATGAATCAATGTGCTCTAATGATGAATCTACAATATAAACATAGTCAATATATAACAATAATAACTCTATAAAATTAACTACTTGTAAATTTTAAACAAATCAGTAATGTATTGAATATGCACTATTTGATATAATCAATGCATCTTGATTTATAATTCATTCAACGTCTTGATGAATTTATAAACTTGAGATGAATTCAAATTTTGAATGAATCTTTTATCAATTAAAAAAAGGTTAATTAGCTAATGATAAGAAAATTTGTCTCATATACAACAACTCCCAGAGAGGGTCCCACTTTCACGTGGTTTGGGAAGATACAAATGTAAGCAACTTTTCCTCTACAGACATCCATACCCACGGATATGTCAATTCTTTTATTTATGTCATATGATACTGAAAAGTAAATCAAGTGCATTCAACGTCTACATAGATTCATAAAGAACAGATGAAATTCTAAAAAAAAATATATCTATACTCCTATTTATATTCGATATCTTTTATGGAGATATTCATCATTCTTCTGCACAGGTACATCAGTTTGATCACTATTTTCATTGAATTTTGTTACCCATTGCTTCTTTTGATGACCAAATCCAATAATCTTTTTTTTTGGGTCCAATTCATCAGTCTTTTCAGCAGCTTAATTGTCTCATTCTCTTTTTGGAGTTTGATAATCTTTTATTCATTAGCATAATAATCATTCATAAACAAACAAATATATTCATCTATATAAGCAAAACAAATAGGCATATTCTGATCGATACAAGGCATAATTATCGTAAAAAAAGTACATCCAATGTTTTGCAAAACTTCATTACAAACAGACAAAATTTATCATTTGAAAAGCTCATACTCATCAATGATAAACACATTAGTCTAGGTTCATGGGGAAGAATAAACACATATTCACCATAAAATGACGCATATTCACTATGAACAAAATACATCTAACATTTTTACATAAATTCATCATAAATAAATGAAATCATCAAACTTAAGCCATAACCGCCCAACTCCTCTTCTCTCTAGAACCACCCACTGCGCTTCATCTTTCAATTTTCTTCTTCCTCTAGGCCAGCAATCAAAGGCCGGGAATGATCTTTTATGATCGTTACCGGCCTTGTCTTCTTCCCTTTTAATCCATTTAGATGTTTAATTGTTGGTTTTTTTGTTTTTTATTTATGTCTCTCCAATTTTGAGATTTTGACTCTATAATTGCATGGGAGTGTTTCGTTTTATCTCAGTTGTATGTTATTTATTGTTATTTTCCTTATCATATTTGGGATGAACAATGATGAAGGTCGCAACAAGCCAATTCAATGACATTTGACGATTCTAGTACAATCTCATATAGGATCAAATATATCATTCACGAGTCTACACTAAATCGATAGGTCTATACTTGAAAAATAGCAATTCATGTGGGAAGATGGATGTTTAGTATGTATTGAGTTACATTTCATAAAGTTCAAATTTTATTTTTAGCAATATTGGATAATAATATGCTGTACTTTAGGAGTATTGGACAATAATACTTTCAACTTTGAACTTAAACACTCGTACACTATACTATGGGCCTATTTACTATTTATATATTAAAGTCGATTTTGAAGGTGTTTTTAATTGATTATGTAAGTTCATATCCAACATATGAAATTGCATACGCTTAGAAATTTTTACATTTAAAACATATGCAATTGCATAACATTGTAAAATTGTTGCACTACATTTATGAAAATACATTCGAACTCTACGTTGGTATATAGACAGTAAATAGGGCAATAGTATGGTGTACAAATATCCAAGTTCAAAATTGGGAGCATTATCAGTGAATACTCCCAAAGCACAGTATATTATTGTCTAAAATCCCTTATTTTTGTAGTGATGATTGTATTTTGTTTGGTCGAATATATATTGTAGATGTTGGATGACTCCTTAATATTTAATGAAATTGTATCTTTCTTTCTGGCCCCCAAAAAAAAAAAAGAAATTCATCACTCAAAAAGTTCGTATTCATCCATAATAAATATCATTTCATTAACAATGATTAAATGATAATCATCAACATATATGATAAATTCATCAAAAAGATGATATATCCAACTGTAAATTGTTGTAATACATAATTAAAAGAACGATTTTGCTAACGTCGCTCTAAAGGTGACGGATAAAAAGTATTTATTACCATTTATCTAATCCACATGTATATGATAAAAGATTGCATAAGATCTTCTTTAATTTTAAATTTTCTGACTTACCTAATTTTTCCCCCATTCCTCCTGTTGTGTCGTGTGAGGCTGTGATTACCATATATCTTCACACTACACAACTACGTCCAGTTGCGATTTCCACCGACCAACATAATAGCTAGAAATACTTCTGCACGTCTCCCATTCCTCCTGTGCACTCTCTCAGTTAGCTCTCTCTCTCTCTCTCTCTCTCTCTCGCTCTCCATTGCTCTTCTCTCCCTTTTCCCCACCGCCATCTTCGGTGTTGGAAAACTTGAATTCTCTGGCGGGTTCCCCAATGCCGGCTTCTTCCTCTTGAGCTCTAGATTCCCAAACCCCCAACAACCCTTCATTCTCTCTTCCCTTTTATCATTCCAAACGATGTCCCTGTATGATGCCACATCTTCAGCCTCCGATTGCCGGTAGATCGAAATCTTCATGGCCTCCTCCACCGTCCTCCTCCTCTCTGCTTCACCTCTCGCTAAACCAACTAAAAGCTTATCTGATCACTGCCACCCTTGAGATCCAAATCAACATCAGGAATCCGGAGCATCAGGTGGTGTTCTCCGACAAGATGTTGTCGAGTGAAGAGACTTTGAGGTCCAACAGCATCAATTACACTTTCAATTTTGCCCGGCTGATGAGAATGTTATCGAACTAAGATTTAGCTTCTACTGAGTTTTTGTTAATTGCAATTTTCTGGGTTTTTGGTTCCCTGATTTGAGTTTAGGTTTGCATGTTGATAGAACCATGGTTTTGAGTTTAATCAATGTACTTGAAAGATTTATTTTTTCCCCTTTTCTTTTCCTGGGTCCTTTGGTGGGTGAAGTAATGTTTGTTTGCTGATTTTGTGACCTTTTGTTGTTAGGGTTTATGGGGTTTGAATTTTCAAAGGGGGGTTTACTTCAATTGATTAACAGTAGATTTCTTGTGCTTATTTGTAATTAGTTTTGGAGTTATTTGCTTAAAAGTACAAGAAAAAGCACATTCCACAATAGAAAGGTGAAAAAGATTGTACATTTTGAAGTCTCAAATGCCTTAGGAATGAGATTAGAATAGGATGCTTCAAACAATTGAAATTTAATAGCATATCCTAATGTTACCCATTATTGAACTAAGCTAACAACACAATTGAAGAATAATTCATGCAAGATCATAACTAATGATAATAAAAGAGAGCAAAAAACAAAATCAAATGTGATCTTTTTTGCGACATATGCCTAATCCTTCAACAAAATATGGGATTTAGTCCCATATCACTTGTCGAATCTTTCTATCTCTTCTCAAAGGCATTGAAAACACCTTGGCGTATATTTTCTTTTAATGGACACATTGGCTTTATATGACCATGTTGTTTGCAAATTGAACAACTCTTGGTTTTTTTTTGGTCAATTCCTTTCCACCTTTCAAGCGTACCTTTCTTGTGCGTCCTTTTGTGTTTCATTTCGGTGGCATAAGACACAAACTCTATCTCTCAAATCCTCATCGATCTGAATAGAATCTGGCACTAAAACTTCCTCTGTTACCAATTCTTGTTCTTCACCGCTACTTTCTTCCATAGCAAAATGCTAGTGCAAACGTAGATAACATGGCGGGATGTGGAAACAATCCTTCTGAATGAACGCGCATAGTACATGATGACAAAGTATGCCCAAAATTCAAAATTCTTACACTTGCATAATGTAATGCATCCATCCCAGAAGATTGTGTGCATTCTACCATCTAACTTGCAGTGCCGTAAGATGAACTCATTTCCATCTTCATGGACAAGTGAATATTGGCTTGCTTCCTCAATTTCTTCTTGAAATTTTTTGAAAGCAAATGGCGCAAGGACTTGAAAAGCTTGCTCTTCTAGTGGCGACCTTGTCTTTAGAGAAGTTGGTCTAACTGTGGCGGTCACATTGTTATGTGTACGCTTAAACTCTATCTCTTTAATTGCAACATTCATCTAAAATATTAATATAAAAAATCCAAAAAGGTGTTAGTGCTTTCTCTGTAAATTTGATTTTTTTTTTTTAAGAAATACAAACCTGTTTAAAGAAGTCCATCAAACTGGTGTGAGAAGAAACAAATCTCTTGATGAAAGCATTTATACTTTTTGATTTACCTGTCGTTGTCATCCCTTTGAAAAAAATAATCATGGAGATAAGCCTATGCCCAGAAGTGTCGATTTGGTATTGACCTTTGACATGCTTATTATTTTGCAAGTCGTATTTCTCGACAGTTAAAGGCCAATTATATTCAAATTCTTTGGGAGAGTTCAACTTGTATAACATCTAAAACTCACTACACCAATTCTGATACTCACTACGTAATAGAGCCGTGAACCAACCACTAAACTTCGATGTGATATGCCATATACAATAGCTATACTTTGTAGTAGGCATTTCACCTGCAATTGCTTCTGACATCGATGGATCTTGATCTGTTATAATTGTGTTTGGAGGCTTTCTCAATGCCTGAACATAGTATGCATTTGAAATGTAACATAACATTAGAATAAAATTTTCAAAGTTTACAAATAAAAAGATATGCATATGTTCATATATGAAAAGTAAAGGAAAGAAAAAAAACTTCATTAAAGTAGATGTAGTTTCATTGCGTAAGAGTGCACATCCAAATAGAATCGTTTTTTCGTTGTTGTCGATGCCCATGAATATTGGCACAAGGCATCTCGTATGCGTTAACTTTCTACGTGGTATCAAAGAGGAGAACATCACCACACTTGTGATACCAATCAAAACTTTGAACAGACTCCAAAACAAGTGTTCAACTCTTCTATCTTCATCTATTGTGTATGCATATTGAAACTTGAAATTTTCTTCTTTTGCTAATTTCATGCTCTTAATCAAGTCCATGGCATCATTAGGTCCAATCATTTTCTTCACCTTCGTGAACAAATTGTGAATATCCTTTTCACCGAATGGAAAACCACCATGTTTGACTTTTTTTCGAGCTCTATAACTTGAATAATCTGTCTAACTGAGATTCCAACTTCCTTATATAACAAAATTTTTCTTCATCCTCAGGTATGATAACTCTATTAGATGGGAGAAGGCATGCTTTATGAGGCAAAAGAAGTTCATGATTGTGTTGTTTGACAAACCTTGATACATGTCATTCTTTGGGGAATATTTCAAAGACTCTCCTCAAAGTGATATGCATATAAGCACTGCACTCACGTCTGGAGGATTCCCTTTTCCTTTGATCTTTGGCTGCATTAATTACTTTGGCATGCTTTTTCCTTCCTCGATAACAAGACAAATCACGCTTCACTATCTTGTTATTTTTTTTATCAAATCGATCTTTACGAACTCCAAAACCATGTTGTTTAGCATAATTTGTATAGAATACAAGAGATTCTTCTTCGCTATTGAACGTTTGACCAATGAAAGGTTCCTAGTTTTCATTTGGGATTTCATTCAGATCGATGTTGATTATGCCTAATCATTATGCTTGCAGCGAATACTGTAACGCCCCGCCCGAAGGGGGGCAGGCGCATCACTGCCATGAATATTCGATTAAAAACACCCACAAGGCTCTCTAAACTTTTTAATGTTAATTAACCTGCTAATAAGTAAGCGCAGTAGAAGCTCTTATTGAAATCTTACTAAAGTTTGGGCAGGGCGATTCTAAAACATGCCTTTACATACATAAACCATATCCATAATATTCTTATATATGTGTCATTCTAAAAAAAATTACATCCATACTTGTACTTATGAAATCTAATTCACCACATAACATAAACGAGGTATGCATTTTCAACTTCACTCTCCAAAAAGTGCATCTAACCCAAGCCCTATGTATGCTCCTATGGCTTTCTTTAGTTTATAAAACCTGAAAAATGGTGAGGTCATGAGCTCCCCGAGCCCAATGAATAACTCTTACTTTCCCCACTATTACACTTTGCACATTATTAGGTTTGCACATAATCACACAATACATTTATCATTGAGAATCAAAACATAGCATCAAAACGTAGCATATTTCATATAATGTGACATAAAAACATGCTCATGCTTCTGAAATAGGAAACAAACTCATACCTTTTATATGTACTATAAGATGGGTAATTAGTTAACCTAGTCATACCTGTCCCATACTAGGTTCGATTTAAGGACCATGGTTTTCCCTTAAGCCCTTAAACAATCCCCGCTATTAGTTTATTCACTGAACTAGCCATGATTATCCTATACCAACCATGTCCTTTGGGCTCAAAATCCTCATTAGAGTCCAAAGGAAAGCAAAACTTGCTACGTTAAACTAATGACTCATCTATAACTATAATTAACACATTCGTAAAAGAAAAGTATTCACAAACTTCACAAAATATTTCAAATTCAAGCTAAAACCCAGTTCCATAACATATCATATATTCTTAGGTTAACGGAGTTCTTTAACTTGGGAAAATCTACTCATGACCTACACAAAGAACTGTCACAAACATAAGGATTACAAACATATCCTGGCGGATCAAACGATGCCCACTCAAGGTACTAACAAGAAACCCAACGCTCTAAAGTATGTAGATGCCCTCATATCACAAACTTTAGACTCACATTCACATCCTAGAAAATCAGGGACCCACACAACTCCCAAATAATACAAACTGAGGAGTCAATTGGCAGACTAGACATTGCCCACTTAACGTACCGACCAATGACCCACACAGCTCCAAACACAAAAACAACTACTTCTATGGCCATAACTCTAGAACGTGACTGTAATAGCCCTAAGTAAAATATGACTTCTTTCCCCAAGAAAATGCAATTTAGTTATGTCATACTCCTATTATCATTACTTATTAACTTCGAAGTAACTTTTATTCACATCATATACCAAAATATACCCAAGACATAATCCAACTCCAAATAGTTTTCACAAACTTCCTATACTTCATCACACAATTGAAATATTTAGAAAGCTCAACAATGACCTTTCCATATCTAATTTACGGATTAAACATGCAAATAATCCATAATCATACTAAATAAGACAATTTAGTTCAAAAATTCATAACTCAAAGAATACACATCCAATCTTCACGAAATTTTGCAAAAAATTGAAAACTAATATATGGACTCTAAAATAAAATTTTCAAGATTTTTCTCCAGATCAGTAACTCCCAAAAATTCAAACAGTAAACCAAAATTATCAAAAATCTGGGAATTAAGCTCAAAAATTCACAACTTACATCACACACAACTAAAATTCATGAAAATTTACAAGAAATCACCAAACATCATGATGAATTGACAGTAATATTTTCATAGTTTTCTCTAAGCATATCTTCAAAACAAATTAAAACAATAACCGAAATTATACACCAAAACAAGGCAGTTTCAATCAACAATTCATAACTCTCAGAATACACATCCAAAATTCATGAAACTTTACAAAAAATCTCCAAATAACATGTATATCCTAAAATAAAATTTTCAAAATTTTTCTCTAACCCAATGGTTCACAATAATTCGAACATCATCTGAGTCAAAAATTTCGCACCATATAGCAGGACAGTTTCAATCAAAAATTCATAACTCACAAACTCCATTTCTAAAATTCACTGTAAATTTACAAGAAAATGCCCAATATCATAGGTCACTTACAATAAACTTTTCAAAAATTTTTACCTATTTGATAATTCAAAAAAATTCAAATAGTGGTGGGCTATGTGTAAAATCTGAAAATTCAACCTCTATTTTTCTACCATTTTGTTCTTCCATCTAATAATCAATCCAAAAATTCATAGTCTAGCACATATAGAAACAAAATCACAACATAAATATCAATCCATAATATTCACATAACCTTAAAATCACAAACAACCAAGAAGATTTTAGTGATAGGTTTCTACCAATTGCAATTAGCTTTTTCAATCTATCAAATCCTAAAAATACAAAATCAAAACTTTAATCCTCAATTGAATCTTCAAATTTAATCATAAATTATTTAAATAATCTTCTCCTAATCAATTTTAGGTTGAGAAAAATAAGAATTACTCACCTCGAATTTGCAATCAAAATCAAAATTTGATGCTTTTTCTTCTTCCTCCTTCTTCTCCTCTTCTTCTTCTTCCTTTTCTTCTTCTTCTTCTTTCTCTTTCTCTTTCTCTCTCCTCTCCTCTCCTCTCTCTGCTGTGCGTG
>JAKOGI010001008.1:25000-40000 GCA_029747015.1 Carnegiea gigantea | reverse complement strand
GATGGACCTAAATCATAAAACGTTAACTAATAAGTGGAAGAATCATGGCGAGTTGCGGGAGAGCAACTCTCGAGGTCAGGCAGAGGGCCCTGATAATGGAGACAGGATAATCTTCTTGGGTAATGCATGCTAGTGGATCAAGCATGTGTTAGGGTAGACAGACATGTTAGGGTATCGAGTACCATGACTTTGCATGGTACGCCATGGTTAGATTGGCTGCAAGCCATTCGCTAATGTAGTGGAACTGGCTGGTTTATATTGTGTGAAAACAAAAGAAAGAATAACCTGAGTGAGCTACAGATATAGGACGTTACGAACAGTTTTCATTCCTTCCCTCTCTCCCAAAAAATGCTCGAAAATGTTCCATTTTCAGATACTAAAGACTGCATTGGGATGGTATTTAGAGAGAGGTCATCTTGGAAGATTTCATATACTCATGCTAATTACGAATTGAATACGTGTATTGACATGTTGAATCTCATGGAGACCAATAATTTACTTTTCCTTGACTATTGAGCTTTGTGTTTCAATAAATTTGTTTCTTGTTTTGCTTACTCTTTTACCTTCTAAATCTTTATGAAATGTGGCAGTGATGCCCATTAGGACATTTATACCATATTGATTAGGTTAAAGATTAGTAGTAAAATAGATTAGAAATTCGAGGGCATCACACATCGTGTTACTAAAAATTTGGTATCTATTTTATTAACACATTTAGAGTGACTCAGCTTAGTAATGTTATGTCATGCTTGGTCAAGCTTTTATTACATGCCACGTAAACTATTTCAAAATTATTATGACTTGTATATCTCTCGGACAAAGGATTTGTCCTCAATATTACAGCTAGAGTAAATCTTTCCTGTGGAACGTATAGTGAGGGATAATATTACCATGTTTGAGCATGGAACACATAACTTTCTCAAACCCTTTCACATAATTTTGTATGTTAAGAACTGTACATATAATTGGCGATAAATAAGAATTAATAAATATAATCAACAAAATAAATTCTCAAAATGAAAAAAAAAAAAGGATCTTCACATTTCTCATAATTATGATCAAAATAGTATATCAAAGAAATTATACTCTAGATTGAAGAAAATTATTTAAATTTCAATCGATTCTCTGTTAATGCTCAATTGAGTCTATACTAATGTTCCCTTATTAGATTCATGAGTTCATTTAGAATTAATTTTGGATTGAAAAAAAGGCTAAAATTTTAATTGATTCTTTATTAATATTGCTTTATTAGATTTATTATTGCTATAAGATATTCTACGAAAATGTGCATTGTAGACGTACTTTTATTAATGCAGTTTCCTTCCTATAAAAATAGTGTTCTTCTAATTCGTTGATATGTAAAAGGTTACTACTTTATTTATAAGATAAGCACAAATCAGGGAGGGGAAGATTCTTAAAAAGTAGAGATCTCCATTATTCTTTCACAACCTAGCTACTGGCAGTCTGCCCCTAACCCTACTTTTAGATCTCTCGCTAGCTACGACTTCAAGGATTTGGCCTTCTATTACTCATCTCTATGCTGGGGGGGGGGGGGGGATCATCCCTGTATTCTCTCGAAGTGTTCCTCACTTATGTGTTTTTAAGTTGTGATAATTGATAATTTTTTTCTCTTCTTTTTTTTAAAAAAAAAAAAAGAAAAAACGTTGGGTGAACTCGATGATATAGGCTATTGTAAAAAGGTTAAGACACCATAGGACTCAATGAACACCTATAAACAATTTTACAAATGATTGCACACATATATATCCATATCTCCTTTAAACTGAGTTCATTCCTCGTTAATGACATCACCACCTCATGGTAGAAACAAATACATATCTCGTCATTAGACAATAGTTTTTACTGATGAGAAATAAAAAGTTATCAACGTCTTTTTAAACCTTGATAGAATATTGGCCAACAAAAGACACAGGGCCCAACCCCCCCCCCCCCTCCCCCCCAAAAAAGAAAAAAATTTCTTTACTATTCTAACAAAAGGATAAACTTTATGAGCTTGATCGAATACCTTCCTTGGTATAACTTGGGATTAACTATTAAGCTAAGTCTCCGTTTAGACCTTAAAAAATTTGGTGGAAAAAAAAAAGAAAAAGTAACTTTTTTCTTGTGTTTGGTTTAGAGAAAATCACAAAGAAAAAAAAAAGGAGGAAAATTAAATGGAAAAATTGTTGAAAACAAATGATAAAAGTTTTTCATAAAATTTTGAGGAAAATTTGGAAAAAGTTTCTAAAAGAATTCCCCACCTTCTCCAAACTCACACTGCTTAAATGATATTAACATGATTCAAGTAAGTCATCCACATTCAAATTTTTTATCCAAATTTTCCTATTTTTTCCTCAATCTAAATAAGAAAAAAAACTCACTTTTTTCCTACTTGTTTTTCCTTCACTTTTTTTCTTTAACTTTTCTTTCTATCAAATTTTCTAAAGACCAAATGAAGTCTAGAGATGGAGAGAACTGTACCTAATTTTTTCTCACTAATGGTTAGTGTTTGACTAACTTGTAATTAGGGTAATGCTCGGGCCAAAACAGCAACACAGACGGAGAGAAGGGTTCATTGTTCATATGGAATCTCTTGGCACCATTTCAAACTAATTAAAACAGAGGAAAATTCCTACAAATTTGTCGGGTCCTTTCCATAAATGATTAGTATTCTTTTGAATCCCTCTCCCACTAAAAAAAGGATGCGCTCGCCTCATTAATGTGTTCCTTCTTTTTTAATCAACGTGTCACTTGCACAAATGATTCATTGAACCATATTTTATTTTTCTCCCCCCCCCAAAAAAAAATCTAACTTTTCCTAATATTAGTGTTATATCCTTGTAATATAGGGATATTATTCAATTGTTATTTTAATTTTATTAGTATAAATAAGAAATAAAAATACATCAATTTTGAAGTAGATTGACAATTCTATGACAACATTATTATTGTTTCCATTTTTTCATTGAAATCACTCTAAACTCCTTTCGCTTTCATATAACAACAATAGTAATTTACTATTTACTATTTTTTTCAAAATTCTTTAACATGTGAGACATCCAATTTTTTTTGATGGGCTTATTTTAGAGTTAAATGCATTATATTTTAATTTAACTTAATTTCTCAAAATTTGTGTTACAATCTCAGAAATTACTACATAAGATATATAAAAAATCACCTCTTTTATTCAATGCAATCTTGCATTAATTCAACTATAGATCAACATTTATTTTGCCAAGTAATCCTACATGGCCATTACACATGTCATCCTACATGTTATCATATGCCGTTATATGTCATTATTATGGATTGATAATGGCTTACTAATTATCCAAAAAACAAAAGATGGACTGATAATTGTTGTATGGTCATTAACTCTTACTCATTTGCAATAGCCTCCAGATCCAACCTAACACAAAAAGACAACCAACGTTTAAAATCAAGCTTGATCATCTTATCTAATTTTTTTATTTTTTAATATTGAGAAATAAAATTAATCAATTAGAAATATGAAAATATCAAAACTTGGGATCCGATTCGAATGAAAAATTCAGCCCATTGTAAAGTTTCAATCAACTCCTGTCAATATCCATCCCACAAAATTAATTCGAATTCTTTCCGGTTGTGATGCATAGTAAAATTGATTTGAAATTCTAAGTAGAATGATACAAGTTCGATCTAGGAAATAACTCTCAGAAGTCTTTTTCCCTTTGCAGTATTTACAGGCACAAGTATTCGGTTATTGGGAGCTCAGACACCAATGGAGAAACCATTTAAATCAATCATTGCAAATCAAGTTACACACATGAGGCCATAGCCAAAAATAAAAAGTTAGAAGTATATAACTAACCATGTTATTAATATACAGAGTATAATAAATCCTAGTTAATAATTAATATTAATGTTGATTAATGTCTCATGTGGTTATCTTGGAATCAGCCTCTCTACGGGTAGGGATGTCAATAGAGGTAAGGTTGCCTACATCTGGATTTTTCCAAATCCCGCGAAAGCGGAACCCACACGATCAGGTGGTGGTGGTGATGGTGGTGGTGGTGGTGGTGTTGATTAATGTCTCAGTTAGCATCCACCAATTATAACTTGCCAAGTCATTAATTGTGCCACAAAATATTGTCACGTGTCATTCATGCATTGCTTATATCCAACTCACACACACACACACACACACACACACACACACACACACATATATATATATATATATATATATACACACATTGTTGGCCTGGTTTGGCTAGTTAAATCACCCTAAAGGAGGGGGTTGAATAGGGTGATGATATGGCAAATTAATCAATTAAAGAGCGGAAAGATAAACGTGGACAAGACACGAGTAATTTTTTACGAGGTTAGCATCAATCATGCTTAGTCCCCGCCTAGAGTTCCCTAACTCTAGGATTAACCCAATTTTATTAGGAAGGATTATTACAACTCGAGAGTACATCTACTCTAAGTTCCAAGCTATAAGTTGACCCTTCAATAAGTCGTTAGTAGAGTTGATCCTTCAACTCTATGATCCGACCCAAATTACAACTTGAACAATACAATGAAATGTAACATACACACACACACACACACACACACACACACACACACATAGAAGCAAATTCAAGCTCAAGGTATGCCAATAAGTTCTCGAGTAATGTGTATGCCAATGAGTGCTTGCTCTCTCTTGTGTTCTCTTGTTGTCAATCTCTTCTCCTTTTATACATGAGACGTGTAAAGAAGAGTGGAGAAAAATATGGCAAGTGACCGTTGCACATCTTGTGAAAATCCAATCTCCATGCCTGATTTCAAAGCCTTGAATTGGCGTTCCAAGCCCTTGATTTTTTCTGTTCTTGCTCAAGTACTTCCAACGGCTACTTTTCTTAATTTGGGCTGAATATCTTGACTGAGGATCTTCTAGAACCATTCCTAATTTGCAGCATAATCTTCCAAGATATTCTATCACAAGATATTATCATATTAAGAGCAAATCTTTGACATTGATAAACATAGCTCTACAATCTTAAATTCAAATTTGAATCACACAATATAATATCATAAAGATAACATGTTCAAATTGAACATTAAGCAATCTCAAAGATGTTGTGACACCTTATATAAAATCAATTAAGTAATATTAATATTCCAACATCCACTTCAAAAATATAGCACATTTAAACAATAATAATTATTAAGATAGTTAAAATATAACATGATAAATATGTCAATTGATTAATCTCTTTTTGTCTTTCATCAAAACATATTAAAAAACTCAATGTAAGCTTTTAAAAAAGCTAACAATCTCCCCCTTTTTGATGAAAGACAAAACCCAATAAAAATAACATATCCATGCAATTTTAAATGGCACACATTGAAAAGTTTTCCAAATACTTCTCCCCCTTTTTGTTTTTCATCAAAAAGGTAGCACAAAAGGAGAAGGAAAAAATCGAAGCACAAAAATTATGACAAACGCATATAGCTCTCCTTTAACAAATCAATGATATATAAAGATGCTCCCCCTCAATAAAAGGGTTTTAAACACTAACATTTTGATCAATAATATATCCTAACATGCATGCATTGACTTGATATTCTTATTGCAAGGGATTAACATGTTAATATAACAATTCTCTCTCCTTCAAGAGTAAATCAAGATTATCAAAAAATTATCAAGTAATATAATTCTCCCTTATAGAAAGAAACAATAACATTTATGTGAGTGCTAGAGAGCACAGCATTATGGACAGATATTATGGACAAATAGGTTGAGAACATAGACAACATATCATTTATGCATAAAGATAATCACATGACATAATAGCATAAGATATGACGTAATATTAATCTTGCAAAGATGACACCACCTTCCATTTGATAAGAATTCAAATTTTGATTTCTATTCATGTTGTTGAAATTAAAAAAAAAAAAATCCAACCCTTGATTCAATCACACCAAAATTTTCAATTTTTACCTACA
Organism: Carnegiea gigantea; assembly: GCA_029747015.1. Lineage (NCBI taxonomy): Eukaryota > Viridiplantae > Streptophyta > Magnoliopsida > Caryophyllales > Cactaceae > Carnegiea > Carnegiea gigantea. The sequence continues at coordinate 34,024 of JAKOGI010001008.1, read as the reverse complement.
GTTCAAGGCCGTAAACTATATTTCAGGGCCTTGAAATATGAGCAACAATAAAATAAATGAACTTACCTTATTTTTACTTTTGGCAAATCATAACTTACCACATACCTTTGAGAAGCTCCAATGTTTCCTTGTCCACTTAAACATTTAAGAGGATCAAGTGCTTTTGAAAATTTATTATTAGTACATAAATGAGAAATTAATAATGTCCCACGAACATGTGCATTCTTTTTTGATTTCTTTAAGAATGAAGTTGCTCGACCAAATCTTGATACCCTTTTCTTCTTGGATTCAAAATTGTTGGAACTTGGAAGTAAGAAAAATTAATGAGGTAAAATTTTTCTTTCCCTCAATCTTGATAAGTTTTCTTGATTTAACACCACAATCAAGAATTTTTAAAAGTTGAAAATTTGGTGCGGTATTTAAATTATAAAAAATGTAACAACTTGGAGAAATACTATTATTTGAAAATTCAATTATGGATGTTAACTCATCCTTACCGCTTTGAAGAATAGATGAATCATTATTTTTCTCACCATTTTCAAGAAATTCCTCAATTTGGGCATACTTGATATCATTATGTATAAACCGTTGAATTGGATCATCATTTTCATGTTCTTGCTCTTCATGTGGTTGGTGATCCTCAACTTGCTTAACATTTTCATCCATGATTATTTCGCCCTGCGCTACAAATTCGCTTAGTACCGCATTTTGATTAGTACCATATAAATTATAAAGAGTCTCCCAAATTTCCTTGACACTATCACAATGTGAGATAAACTCATAAATATCAACAGTAAGAGCACAAAATAAAATGTTTATAGCTTTAAAATTTTAAGATATCCGCTTGTAATCGTCTTCAACATATTCATCTTCCGATTTCTCAATAACTATTAGACCTTTGACCATGATCTCCCAAAGATCGAGACCCTTGTACTTGATATAACGTTCCATTGTTTTCTGCCACAAAAAATAATTAGTACCTTTAAAAAGCGGAGGGCAATCAGAGTCAAAATCATAACTAGCCATGGGATCGAACTATTAGACGGTAAAGTCTTTAAAAAAAATAGTACTAGCTCTGATACCAATTGTTGGCCCGATTTGGCTAGTTAAATCACCCTAGAGGAGGGGGTTGCATAAGGTGATGATCAATATCGTAAATTAATCAAGTAAAGAACAGAAAAATAAACATGGCTAAGACATGAGCAATTTTTTACGAGGTTAGCAACAATTAAGCGTAGTCCCCGCCTAAAGTTCCCTAACTCTAGGATTAACCCAATTTTATTAGGAGGGATTATTACAACTCTAGAGTACACCTACTCTAAGTTCTAAGCTACAAGTTGACCTTTCAACAAGTCGTTAGTAGAGTTGACCCTTCAACTCTATGATCTCACCTAAATTACAGCTTGAACAATACAACGAAATATAACATATATATATATATATATATATATATATATATATATATATATATATATATATATATAAAAGCAAATTTAAGCTCAAGGTATGCCAATAAGTTCTCGAGTAATATGTATACCAATCAGTGCTTGCTCTCTCTTGTGTTCTCTTGCTGCCAACCTCTTCCCTTTTTATAGATGAGAGGTGTAAAGAAGAGTGGAGAAAAATATGGCAAGTGACCGTTGCACATCTTGTGGAAATCCAATATCCATACCTGATTTCAAGGCCTTGAATTGGCATTGCAAACCCTTGATTTTTCTGTTCTTACTCAAGTACTTCCAACGGCTACTTTTCTTGATTTGGGCTAAATATCTTGGCTGAAGATTTTCTAGAATCATTCATAATTTGCAGCATAATCTTCCAAGATATTCTATCATAAGATATTATCATATTAAGAACAAATCTTTGACATTGATAAATATAGCTCCATAATCTTATATTCAAATTTGAATCACACAATATAATATCATAAAGATAATATGTTCAAATTTGAATATTAAACAATCTTAAAGATATCGTGGCACCTTATATAAAATCAATTAAGTAATATTAATATTCCAACATCCACTTCAAAAATATAGCACATTTAAACAATAATAATTATTAAGATAATTCAAATATAATATGATGAATATGTCAATTGATTAATCTCTTTTTGTCTTTCATCAAAACATATTAAAAAACTCAATGTGAAAAAAAGCTAACATATATATATATATATATATATGTGTGTGTGTGTGTGTGTGTGTGTGTGCGTGTGTGTGTGTGTGTGTGTGTATGTATGTATGTATGTATATATACATATATATACAGACACACACACGCAAACATATGTGTGTGTGTGTGTGTGTGTGCGTGTGTGTGTGTGTGTGTGTGTGAGAGAGAGAGAGAGAGAGAGAGAGAGAGAGAGATTTCCTTTTTTGCTCATGTGTATTTTCTCTTTTTTACAGAACAAGAAATTAGTTTATTAATAAAAAGTCATACAACTTCTGCATTGATGATTTTCTTATAAGAGTAAATTTAAAATACCAAAACAATTTTATTCCAATAAAGTTAATGGTAAATACACTTCTAACTAATTCTATACTTGGAGCATCATGCTAGCTACAACTTGCGTCCTTCAACGTCAATATGTCTCTCTGAAACATTAGTATAATTTCATAAAATAAGTATTATATGATATAATAGAACTAATTTGAAAGAAATATCATCTTAATCAAACTGTATGAACTCCTATTGTTAAATCATTCTTAATCAAAATCAAACTAACTGATAAAGTTATTAGCAAAGTGTTCTCTAACTAAATCAACTAGCCAGATAAACCTTGCCCAAATAGACAAAAAATTCAAATAACTTGCATAATGCAGGAAATAAAACTCTAAAAAATGAAACCCAACTCTCATAAAAAGGAGAGAAACACTAATTCTCGTAAGGAGAGAATAGTTATCAGAAGAAAATAATAATACACCAAATACTAGAATCAATTGAGAAATCAAAGTAAAAGAGTCTTACAGGGCCAATCACTATCCCAACAAACTAGAAAAGAAGAAAGTGCGAATACATATTTGGTTGGAGTATGAAAGTAGGTGTTGTCCCACATTGATAAAATTAAAGCGTCTAAGCATATATATAACCTTGTGAGTTATTCCACCCATTGCCAATCGGTTTTCTGTTGGAACCTCATTTGAGCGTATATGCATGACTCTTTGTTTAAGACCCAATTGATATTAAAAATTTAACATGGTATCAGAGCGGGTTGCTCGATCTTGATTTGTCACCATCCCCATTTAATTAAAATTGTGTGTACATATTGGACCTTGTTAGTAGCCCACACGTGAGGGGGCGTGTTGGAGTATGAAAGTGGGTGTTATCCCATATTGATAAAATTAAAGGGTTTGAGAATGTATATAAGCTTGTGAGTTACTCTACCCATTACCAATTAGTTTTGGGTATGAGAGTCTAGGCTCATATCGAAATCATGATGGGAAAGAAATTCGTGATTGAGAACCCTTCCCCATGCTACCTACATACTTCAGAGGGACCGGGTGCCTTGATCACGGCTGTCATATTCGACGGCAAAAATTATGATTTCTGGGAAAGGGCGGTAATAACCACTCTCAAATCTAAAAATAAGTTAGGCTTTATTGATGGAGCCTTGATGAAACCCACGCTAAAAGAAGGTGAGGATACAAGTGAGTTACAAGCATGGGAAATGGTGAATTCTATGGTCTGTTCATGGATTCTGAATGTCATCGAGCCCAAGCTAAGGTCGAGTATAGCATTCGTGGACACTGTGGAAGCTATGCAAAAGAACTTGGCACAGCACTATGCCATAACCAGCATACCCAAAGTACATCGGTTAAAGGCTAGTGTGGCCGAGTGTAAACAATGAGGCATGGAAGTGGTGGACTTTTATGCAAAATTAATGAGTCTTTGGAGTGAGGTAAAGAATCAAGTACATGCTCCTCATTGTTCTTACGGCAAGTGTGAGTGCAGGATTAACAAAAAGTTGAGCAAGGCAGCTGAAGAGGAGAAAGCCCATCAATGTTTGATGCGGTTAAACGATGGTGTCTATTCGGGAATGCAGAGTCAGATTTTGGGGCTTGAATCGATGCCCTTGCTCGATAGAATATTCAATATGGTCTCTCAAGAAGAGAATCATAAAAATTATATGATAACTAAAGATGAATGAGGTGAAGCGGCAGCCTTTGCTGTTAAACTAGTCACTTGAGTTCAGTCAGCAGCTGAGAGAGTTCCTTACAAGCATTGTGGTCGAGTGGGTCATGAAGAGTCAAGATGCTATGAAATCATCGGGTATCCACCAAGTTGGGGAACCCATCGAGGAGGTCGAAGTGGAAGAGGGGCTCGTGGCAAAAGGATAGCTACTGGAAGAGGTCGAGGAGCTAGACGCGAACGCTGGATGTGAGGTAATTCATGCTTCCACTGTACAGGCAGAACAGGCCAAGGGTCACGAAGCAGCGACTGACGTGATTCAGGTCAGCATATCAAGACTATTATTAGAGCAAGTGCAAAGGTTTTTAAGCCTCATTGATGTACCAAAAGGGGACTATGAGAAACTATCGGGTTAGTCGTTGTGGATGGTCGATAGCAGTGCATCTTGCCACATGACAGGTGATTCCAAGCTGTTTAGTGCAGACATAAATATTCGACCCTTTACGGTATATCTTCCAGATGGGAGGTTAACCTTGGCCAAAGAACGGGGCTCAGTCCTGTTGGAAGAAAAGGGCCCCTAAAAGATGTTTTATATGTTCCTGAACTCAATTACAATCTCTTATCTGCGGCTAACTTATGTGGAGATTTAAACTGCGTTGTGACTTTCTTTGATGACTCTTGTGTATTACAAGACCGTACTTCAAGGACTCTGATTGGAGCGGGTGAGCAACGAGATGGGGTATATTACTATACAAGAGCACCACCGATGAAGATTCAAGCAAGTGCTGTGACTTCAAAGCGATTATGACATCACCGATTTGGGCACCCATCCAGTGAAGTTGTGTCTATTTATTTAAGTATTTGGGAATTTTTGGTAATTTGAAAGGAAATAATAAGTTGGATGTTTGTGATGTATGTTTTCGGGCTAAACAAACTAGAAATCATTTCTCTATAAGTGACAATAAAGCAAATAATTTGTTTGATCTTATTCATTGTGATATTTGGGGACGATATAGAGTAAAGGCTTCTAGTGGTGCTAGTTACTTTCTTACCATTGTGGATGATGCTAGTAGGGCCACATGGGTGTACCTAATAAAAGAAAAAAGTGAGGTATGTATGCTGTTAAAGGGATTTGTAGCGATGGCTAGTAAACAATTCGGCAAGGGCGTAAAGGTGGTTAGAAGTGATAATGGACTAGAGTTTAAATCTGGACCCATGCGACAATTTTACTTTGACAATGGCATAATTAATCAAACTAACTGTGTTGACGCCCCGCAACAAAACAGTAGGATGGAGTGTAAACATTGACATCTATTAAACATAGCTCAGGCTTTGAGGTTTCAAGCCGGATTGCCATTGAGTTTTTGGGGGGAATGTGTTTTGACGGCTGTATATTTAATCAATCAAACACCAAATAGTGTGTTGAAAGGAAAAAGTCCCTATAAGTTCCTGTATCACCAACCATCTTCCTATGATCATTTTAGAGTTTTTGGGTACTTGTGCTTTGCTCAAATTAGACCCAAAACAAAAGATTAATTTGCACCACTCAGCTGAAAATGCATCTTTGTGGGATATCCTTTTGGAATAAAAGGATGGAAAGTGTACGACTTATAATCACATGAAATATTCATTAGTCGTGATGTTGTGCTCCCTGAGGAGATTTTTCCTTACAAAGGCACAAAATTAGAGAATTTTGATAAATGTCCAAACATTCTGAGTGCTGGAGCTGCACCTAATTTTCTTGATAATGAGGATATGCTGCATCATGGCACAAATCAAATTCTCCCCCCAACCCAGTCTAGGAACAAGGAAGCACACAAGGCCCAGAACAACAGCAGCCCAGTGCTACGAACAGTAAGACCAGCCTACCAGAGCAAAGTGAAACCGTCGCCTAGAAGAGCGACATGGTACTGGCCCAGAACAGCAGCCAAAGGCTCAACACAGGATAAATTCTGGGCCCAATCCAGAAGAACAACCGGCTACATTGGATGGCACTGGAAGAGGTCTAATCCAGAGCATTCGGCTTGGAGAACGAGCCTGAAAAAAACCAGCCACTTGGAAGATTTTGTGTGCTACGGTACTCGGATTGAAAACCCCATCTCACTTGCTTCTCCTCTCCAAAAGGGTCCTCAGATACATGTTATCCTATCACTAACTATGTCACATGCGCAAATTTCTCTGCTTCTCATCAACAATATTTAGCTGTAATTACAAAGATTGTCGAGCCTAGATTTTATCATGAAGTCGTGAAGGATGCTTAGTGGTGGAAGGCTATGTCGGAAGAGATAAAGGCCTTAGAAGACAATGCCACATGGGAGATAGTGGATCTTCCACCTAATAAGAAGTCCACTAGTTGCAAATGGGTGTATAGAGTCAAGTACAACTTTGATGGCACAGTTCAACGTTATAAGGCCCCGTGGTTATACGTGGCGATCATCAAGTTGAAGGCTTTGACTTTAATGAAACTTTTGTCCCAATGGCCAAGATGACTAGTGTACAGTGCTGCCTGGCAGTTACAGTCGCAAAGGATTGGGAACTACATCAAATGGATGTTAACGACATCTTTTTATATGGAGATCTTGAAGAGGAGGTGTTTATGCGAATGCCTCCCAGATTCTCTTCGACTAGCCCAACCAAAGTATGCAAGTTGAGAAAGTCACTTTATGGGCTCTGTCAGACCCCTCGACAATGGTTTGCTAAACTCTCTTTTCAAACTGTGTGCGTATGGCTTTGTTTGATCATACACCGATTTCTCCTCGTTCGTTTATTGAAACGGAGAGATGTTTATGGCTTTGTTGGTATATGTCAATGACATTGTTCTCGCAGGAAATAATACTCAAGCTTGACAAGATTTCAAAAAATATTTGCATGCATGCTTCAGTATTAAGGACCTAGGCCGTTTAAAATATTTTCTGGGTATTGAAGTAGCATGGGGAACCCAAGGATTGTTCTTATATCAACGTAAGTATGCACTGGAGATAATTCATGAATGTGGTCTTCTAGGGCCTAAAGCAGCTGATTTCCCAATCGGAGAAAATCATAAGCTTGCTCTTGCAGACGGACACCTATTGAAGGATGCTGCTCAATATTGCAGATTAGTTGGGAGGCTAATTTATCTTACCATCAATTTGGCCTAACTTAGTGTATGTCATTCACATTTCATCACAAGTTATGCAAGCTCCTAGAGCGGAGCACATGGATGCAGCCTGTCGAGTATTACGTTATCTGAAAGGCATTGCCGGAGATGGTATTCTTCTTTCTATCAATAATAATATGAAACTTTATGCCTTCTGTGACTCAAATTGGGGAACATGTCCGCTTTCATGCCGATCTTTGACAGGATATTTCATACGCCTTGGAGGTTCAACAATTTCTTGGAAAACTAAGAAACAAGCTACAATTTTAAGGTCTTAGTTAAACCTGAATAGTAAAAATTTATGAATAGAAAAGGTGATTTCACGCAATATAAATTATAACACCCTTTCACTACTCTATCATACCATTTTTTAATTAATAAATAATATTATAATTTTAAAGTCAAGTTAAGACAATTAAGCAGTGTTGTATAGTAAAACATTTATTTTTTTCCAAATCTCTACATTCCCTTTCTGTCAAAATGCTAATTTTCCATCTTCTTCTCAATTTGATAGATAATATCTGTGGACTATTGATTATTTTTCGTCTTTAATCCACAATTAATTGGAGTTGAGCTGCTATAAAACCATGAGGGATTAAACTTTTTCACTATATCCATCGAGAAAACAAGAACCGCAAATTTTGTTTAAATGAATTGAGTATCATACCAGTTGAATTTCTTTGTTACCATAATCATATTTTTCAAAAGAAAATAGTGAAATGAGATAAGAAAACTATAGTCTATCAAATAATTTAGGGCTTCATTTTATTCTTGTCATTTTTTTCATTGCAACCCGATTCTTGTAGGGTAGAATGTTACGTATACTTGATGTCTCGGAATGTCTGCGTATCTATCAACGTAACTCATGTAATTTTCAACTAGGGCATCGTTATAAAATTAATTAAACCTGTTAGGATTTTCTACTTAAAAATATTTAATATTCGATTTAAAAAATAGATGAAGTGCAAATTAAATTTTTAGTATTCTGCGACAGGAAGCTCAAATGTTGTACTTAAAGTTTTTTCATGAAAACGTTGTAAATTATAGATTTATAAAATAAATGTTTTATTGGCTTTGTATATGTCAAGTAACCAGCTCAACTTACAAAATCTCTAGAAAAAACAACAATAGCCCCTACAGTCTCACATTTATGTCCACTCTTATTTGTACGTGTTTTTTTCCTTTCATTTTTAATTTGTTACTATAATCTCACATTTATGCCCAGAGGTTTTTTCAAAAACATTAAGATTTCATTTGAACGTTGAAAAATTTGATGAAAAGAAAAAATTTAGAAAATTAACTTTTTTCTTGTGTTTGGTTTAGAGAATATCATAAAAAAAATATATAGAAGAAAATTAGGTAGGAAAATTGTTAGAAACAAGTGATAAAATTTTTCTCATAAAATTGTACGAAAAGGTTGGGAAAAGTTCCTAAAAGAATTCCTGATATCCTCTAATCTCGACTGCTTAGATAATATCAATATGATTCAAGTAATTTATCAATATTCAAATTTTCTCATCCAAATTCTTATATTTTTTCCTCAATCCAAACAATAGGAAAAAAAACTCACTTTCTTCCTACTTTTTTCCCCTTTAAAATTTTTTTCTTTAACTTTTAGCTCCATTAAATTTTCTAAGGATCAAATAGAACCTAACATAAACAAGACTCAAAAGCTATTTTATGATGAAAACTCTCAAAAGTTTTCCTAGGTAAGTTGTTCAAGACCAACAGATCATTCTCCATCATTGCTCTCTCCC
>JAKOGI010001008.1:0-20000 GCA_029747015.1 Carnegiea gigantea | reverse complement strand
AAAAAGAGAATACAGGAGCTGTGAAGCGATAATTTTTTTTTTTTGGTGGAAGATGCACAATTAATTTTGGAATTTTTTTTAATAAATAAATAAATAACTAAATAAATAAATAAATAGAAATTGCAATTACCGTTTCTATGAAAGAGGCTTGTTCCAAGATAGCCTAAAGCTGGAAGTAGAGCACCGCGAGGCTGGTGTAAGTTGGAAGTAGATCATATCATGACATCATCCATGGGAAGTAAAAGAAATTGCTTTTCAATTAAAATAAATGATTTTTATTGATTCATAGCTGTAGCTTATCTATGATATCAATAATTTAAAATATATTTAATCAAATACAAATCTAAAATACTAACGTGTGATATGTTGTATACCAATTTAGAATGGGACATGGACGGATCTTTGAAAAGAGCACTTTATGGGAAATCTGTTTTTTCCCCCTCTTTATACTCAGTTTCTACGAGCTGTTGAATAATTGAAAAAACAAAAAGCTAATATACACCACATCAATGATAGAATCTCTTTTAATTGATGTTCCACGTAACGTAAATACAAGTCGAGCAAGTGTTGGCCGGATGGCCAACACTCCCACTTTTCTGCCTCCCCATCTAGGTTCAAACCTGGAGCACACACTTTTGCTTTATGCAGGTATTGTGTGTATTGGAGATTTGTAGGTCTGGGCTTCTAGCTTGGACTTGACATCCCCTTCCTTAGCCTCTTAAGGTCTGCTGGGTAATCTGTGATAGGGGCCTTGTGGGTTGGCCTGATTACCCTTGTAAAAAAAAAAAAAGTAACGTAAATACAATTTCCATTATCCTCGAGACACCTCTCCGAATTTATAGATCTTGAGATGAATGAACTGATCTAATGTAGTGCACTATATCTTAAAATAGAAGGTACACAACATGTTTATATTGACCACTATAACAACCATATATAGAACTAAATTATCCAACAGAAAAGAATTGAGTAGGATTTTTGGTGTTTTATCGTTTGTATGATCCACATATTTTAATTGGTTTTTTTTAATCAAAAAAGGAAGATTTATTAATGAAAAATCATATGATATCTACATTGAAAATATCTGACAAAAATATACTGTTGACCGACTTTAAATTTGTAACATCATTTAGGCCACTAAGCATGTTCTTCAATGCCATCTTGTCCTTTTTCAATGTCTTCGAGCTATAGTATAACTCCATGTATTAAGTATGTATCTAAACGTGACAAATTATGTTAGAAAGGAATATGGCTATGGTAAAATCATGTGAAATTCAATTATCGATTTAACCTCCATTTGATATGATTAAATTCAATTATCTTCCACAAACGAATATCTTCAAATCTATCAGGATCCAAATGAAATTAAGAGGAAAAAACTAACACCAAAACTTGCAAAAAGGTGAGGATATAAAACCTTATCAAAGGAGGAAATCAACCTTAACTCTAATGAAACAATGAGAACTTATTTTTTTTAATTTTTTTCCGATTCTTAGGAGCCACAAAGGACAATACAATATAATTACAATACAACGAGAGATGGAGAATTGAACCTGGAACCTAATGTACCCAGTACATCGGTCTTCATCACTAAATTAAGGCTTCATTGGTAACAATGAGAATTTATTGAAAAAGTAAACAAACCAAGTAGTAAATACTTATTAGAGAAGAAGAAGAAGGTGGCTAGAGTTTCTTCCATCACATATTTTAATTTGTTGTTATAATATCAACTCCTGACCAGATCGCAATTTGAAAGTTGTGAAAGGATGTTGATGGCACTCATGATTATTCATTCCTCAGCCCTAAGAGAATATTATGGCTTGAAAACCTAGAAATGCCAAACCCTAGCTAGCTAAGTTCGTTCTCAATCTTTTCTTATCGAAAGGAGAGAAGCATATATGCTTACCAATGTTTCTTTCACATGCTTCCCTCTTCTTCCCATAATCTTTCTTTTTAACTTGGTGAGCCAGTCACTCATTCCCTAACAATTTATTTTCTTTTGTATTTCTCCATTTCCGTTTTGAATTTTCTTTCTACTACATTAATTTCACTACAACAAAAGTAGGCTTTGGCAACAGGCAAAACTATTACGATAGCAAATGAAAGCGTTGTCACATGTCTATTGCAACAATTTTTCAACGGTTAATTTTAATGAGCGTTGCATTAGGCCTAACACAAGACTTTCTGATTCTTAGGCAGCAGTTTTTGTAATTGTTGCATAAAGTCATAGAAACTGTTGCCATATGTCTGCTATTGCAACACTTTTGAATAGATACTATGGCAACGCATCTTTCATCTATGGCAACAGTTTGAATAGATACTAAGCAACACATATCTTTCACCTATTGCAACGGTTTGAGAAAATACAAACCCAGTGTCTGGCTTTCAAATGCTGAAAATACCTTCACGACATCATACGTTAAATTTGAACAATCTATAATTTTACTGAATCCAGTTGTGTACACAACACGCCATCAAATGTGGTTTGTAAATGAAAGTTTGGCGTCGTACTTGATCGAACATCAACAACACATATATAAATGAACGCTTAATTAATGAAATCCACAATAATGTCAATCAAATCCCTCGAATTACCGTTCATGTACCAAAAGTCCAAAAATATATATACAATTAATTTTCCTAAAATAAGAAAAGAGGGCAAGAAGTTTTCTGCCCCTTGAATTACTGTACATGTACAATACTTTTTCCCCAAATAAGAAAAGGGGGTAAAAGAAACAAATATCTTCGAAGCAGCCTTCATAACAAAAACTCTTGCTTGTGGAGGGAATCGATGTCCAAAATATCTACACAATACATCAAATCAAATAGGCATTGAACACCTCAAAAAAAAAAAAATCAACAAATTTTATATCAAGCTAAAATGACATGAACTGTTCTTTAAGCTGCCACATACCACAAAATAGATAATAGTCAAAATAAAAATCCACCTCCACCTAATATATAGATCATCCACAATACAAAAATCTACCTGTAGATAAGTGATAGAGATCCATTATTAGTTTTCTTAAAATTGCCAAATAACTAAAAGACCATACCAACATTTTATCACTATCAAAGAGTATTAACCATACCAACATTTTCACCCATAATTTTATCACCTGCAAATTGAGTTTATAGCTGTAACTACACAAAGGGATCTTCCAACTCTGTCCACAAAGGGATCTATATCCATAATTTTCATAGGTGGCAAAAATCTAGGAATTGCAGCCGCATTTTCCCCATACATCTTCTAACTATATCCACAACTGAAAAGGGACGACCATAATTTTATCACCAATATTTTCATGTAGCATATCTTGTTTATAGCTGCTGAGCCACAAACATTTGGCAATTGCAGCCACATTTGGCATACCAACAGAGTTCATATACATCAAACACCTAACATATCACTAACATTTTCACCTAACCTCGCACGTTTGGCAATTGCAGCCACATCTTCACCATACCAACAGAGTTCATAATCAAAGGGATTCAAGATGTGACAAATCCCATTATCTTAATAGGTTGGCAAAATTCCAGGAATCCCAGAAACCAAAAACAAAATTCAGTAGGGGAAGAGAAAATCACAAGGGAGGGATTGCTTCTAATGTGGTGCAAAGTTACTGATCTGCAAGTTCGAAAGACATAACTGCTTGTCCAAGCATGTTAATCGCCGTGTCAGGGAACATTTCTCGAAGTCGAGCAAACGCCTTTGCAACCACCTCTTCAACCATTTTGTCCTTTTGAGCTTCAAATTCTTGTTTCACATCAAGTGCCACTTTCTCTTTTTGAGCTTCAAAATCTTTTTGCATTTCTGTTGCTAAACTGCACCTTATAGCATCAATATATCGTTCTGGCACAACAACTGACTTCCATCACTTTTCACCTCAAGTCCTTTCTCCTTTAGATTTTTCATTGAAACACCTCTTCCATACAACTGTACTCGTCTATTTTGAGTAGATCCCATCACACTATGAAACGGATCTATGTCACTATCAGAGAGTCCTGTTTCATGCAAGACGTCTAACTCCTTCATTTTTTCCTGCATTTATAAAAGGTGAATGGTAGAATGTGCGTTAGCATGATGTGCAATTACAGCTATAAAACAAGTACGGAACATAGATGTGCTATTAGGCTATACTTTCAAACAGTTCATTTCCCACCCGCTGCAGGGATAGCCACTATGTCCTAGAAAAGAAATACAGCTTTGTCCCTGCCATCGGCACAGGGGGGTGGATGGGAGGTTCTAATGTTACTAGCAATCTATGGACTATGCAATTCTTTCAAGATGGAATGGGTATTTCAGACGGATTCAAGCGCATGTCACATTACTTGGCATTGAGTTTGCTCTCAGTTTGTCCAAAAAGTTGCAATCAGTACTTTGTTACATATAATTTCACATTACTCCGCATAGGCTCTTGTCGATCAAGTGGAGTTCAGGTTAAATCAGGTTACGTTATGCTGGACCTGGTTTTGCGTCAAATGATAAGATGCACACAAGTTTTGCCAAGCTCAGCAGTTTCAGGTTGGTTGGTTTGTTTTCATTGGTTTCACACCAGTCTCCCATTCATCTAAATCGGCTGTTACACTTGTGCACAAGATTTTCATGAACCCAGTTCAGATAAGATTAGGGCTGGATGATGGTAGTGGTGATGGTGGTGAAGTACAAAGAATACGTGTGTACAAAAGAGAACTTCCAGGATATCAAAATTCTATCCTGAAAAGCAACATGGCAGAGTATAGAATTTGCTGCAAGTAATCAAGCTATCATATAGTAAGCTCAAATAATGCAGATAGAAGTAGAAAGTTGTCAAGTGTATCCATGATTGGTACTAAAGATCAAATTAGAATGTTTCACATCTTGGTAAGAGCCCATTAACCATCTTACAAATGACATATTTGCAGATTTGTGCAATTGCATTAATTATTCTTACTTAGATCTTGTAATCAAAATTAAGCACAAAAGACATAAGTTTTTACTCACCGTGCTATATAGATGGAAAGAATTCACATAGCCAGCATATTTTGAAGCTACAAAATACAACAAAATAGACCAATCATGAAATGTAGACAAAATCCTTAAAAGAACACAGCATCGACGCCATTATCAGTGACAAGCATGCCATTTGTAAGCAAATGCAGCAATTCTCCAAACAATAAGTATATCAGTGACAAGTATACACAAAATGGCAAACACACCTGTTATGGATTTAGATTAGTTAGCCACAGTTTAGATAATTGCCCTGTTTCAGGAGCAATAAGACTAATTCCAAAGCTAAATTCTCACCTCCAGTAGAATCAAACATGTCTTTACTGCTTTTGGGCACCTAGTATACTTTTCCTCCTTCTCCCTTACATTTTAAATGCGAGATATCAAAACGATGCCATCAGAACTATCACAAAACATAGTCTTAACTTTTAAACACCACAAGATCCAAGGAATCAAGGATTTGATTGAGGTAAACCTAGCCACTGAATAAGATATAAATAGAATTGTGAAACAGAAACAGTCTTCATCCAACTAAACCAAAGTGTCAAATGGCCTCTGCCATATTTTACATAAACTGACACATTATCCTGTCCACATTTATTATATTTTATCTGACTAGAAACTTAGAATCTCCACGCTCACTTTCCTCTTGGTTCTTCCACCACTTCCCTTTTGGTAAGATTTACAACAGCAAGTAGCAGTTCAGTCCCTGAACTTCTTGCCTATTGATTCCTCATCAATTCACTGAGAGGACGGAATAACTAATATAAGGCTGGTGTCGAGAATCTGACAAATTTTAAAAAATTAAGATAGTAAGGTAGGAAGAGGTGAAAGCGGTACCGGTCAAAAGCTAGGGCAGTAGGCTTTTCTCTCGTGTCTTATTATTGTATATGCCCATAGCACTTGTACAACTCTTTTTGGGAGGGGCGGTCATCATTTTTATGGCATTTAATCCAACAAAGGAACCAGACATGAGCTAACTCAACCTGCAAATTCACAAGCTGTCGTGCCAGCCAACTTTGGGGGTTCAAGTATAACTTAGTCGCCAAAAATCCAGAAGTTCAGGGCAGTTCTCTAGGATAATGAATTCCGTCAATTTTAGCTACTTCTAGTCATTATGAAAAAAATGCAAGCTCTGGCAACAAAGTGCAATGGCCTAATAGCCAGTTACTACTTAGAAGTCTTTCATATTTGTAGTTATACATCATGTGCTTCCCTCAAACTCTATAACGCCGGATACTTAGGAAACATGTTACATGATACTTCCCAATATAAGTGTGTCAAACCTAAAGACATAGGCAGAAGCCACCACTGAGAAATTCAGACCATGTTCTCCTCGCGAATATGAGTCACATTAAAATAAAGAGGCAAATATCTAGGAGTTTTGTGTAAAATACCCACTGCATCATAATGTGTAAAGAAACAAATTGTTCCTCAACTTTTACCAACGAATAGAGAATTGCCCCCCAATCTCAAGCTTATATTTATTAGAGATATCGGCCTCCAAGCCTGCCCCCTGCAGATCCACTTTGTTGTCATCATGGTTATACCCTTAGCATTCAACTTCTGTAAAACTTGGGCATGCCTTGAAGCAAAGAAGAAACAACAGGAATTTTTCATGCAATAAGCATGGGAACATCTCAAACTCACTAGTAAACTTAGTTCATTTGTTTTCTAGGCAGGCATATGTACCTATGACAATGCCACAAAGTGCCATAATCCACAATTCCAACACAAATCACCCGTAACTTCAGCACTGAATGTTACGTCTATTACTGCAGCAAGTCAGAGAATTAGCGAGACCATACGTTCCTTTGTCTAAGACATCAATCTAATATGGGCTATAGGAAATGAATCTTGAGCAAAGAGTCTACTCATTAACCCTTTTTCTTACTTTGAGAAACAAAATATGACACAATCTCATCCATCAAGACTCGAGGCAACCGAATATAATACCAGAAATAACATTGGGTAAAGATGCCTGAAATCAGACACACAAATCAGCAGCAATTGGTCAGAGATGGGGGTAGAGAGTAAGAAGGGTCGTGTAAAGCCCACAAATCAAACACCAAATTGACTAATTTCAAGAGCGCAAAGGTAGTTACCAGCTGAATCAGACACCAATCGGGGCCGACCTCAGAACCTCTCACGCTGCTACAGGATGCCGCCGGCGATGGCTGAAACACGCGGCACTGCAGTCGCCGGCGGATGATGGCATTCGAGTGTCGTTGCGAGTGTCGAAGCGAGTGGCGTTGAGCTCTGGGAAGGATATGGCGTTCGAAGGTTTGGAAAGAAGACGGCGTTGCAAGTGCCGAAGGTTTGGGAAGGAGATGGCGTTAGGGAACTCTGTTTTGGGCATTCAAAGGAAATTGCTAGAAGAGGGTTTGTACTTCTTTTCTATTTTCCTTTTTTTAAAATGAAATTTTGGGGAGAAATTTTGGGGCTTCCTGGGTTCCCAAATTCATTTTACTATTTTGGCAGCAAAAAAATTCATTTCTTTAATTATAATAAAATAAATAATACATGGGCTAATGCAACGGTTTACTAATGTTACCTAACATATCTACTACAACAATTCTGTACGAATGTTGCAGTAGTCAAAACTTTAGGCAACATTTGAAATAGATGTTGTATAAACTATCTATTGTAACAATTTTGCAAACTGTTGCCTTATCGTTATTGCTAAAGCCTACTTTTGTTGTAGTGATTATTCTATAAAAAAACATGGTGCATTTTACAAGAAATAAAAGTAGGAACCCATCTTATTATTGGAGTATAATACGAAACACATCAGAAATCATCAACGTGCGCTGGACATAGTGGCTAATTTGTCTATTTTTAAATTTTCTTTAATTCTGTAGGTAGTCATTAATTTTTGTTGGTTTCTATTTCAACAATTTAATAAACATTTTGCAATTTCTATATAAAATTTTACAAAAAAGAATTTATCCGATGAGTGTTGTGGACATTGTAACCATTCACGTACATTTGCCCTGATTGATCATGTAATTTAATTGCATTCTGTATGGCGTTCGAGCTTTTTCGTGGCCGGGGGATAAAAAATCACTAGGGTCGAAGCATTTCTAGCGAAGGGGCATAAGTTCAAATATCATAATTTTTAATGCTAAACGTACTATTGCATGATATGTATTAGATAAATCTACACCATTTATGTCTTAACTCAAAGGAGATAAATATGAGAAATTTGTGAGAATATAACCTATAATGTGTTAAAGGTATCTCTCGCTAATAACCACCATTTATTTAAGCTTTTGGATGGTAAAAACGTTCCCAAAATTTCAAAAAAATCATTTTCTGCAAAAATGATTTCACCCCAACACACACCTTTAGAAGACATGGTACTTGTCATTAAACTCAAAACCATAAGTTGTGATTGGACCATAATTAATTAATTGGTTTCATTGATAGCTTTGTCAATTGCTAAAGTCGACTACTGTACTTTTGCTGCTTGATCATTGGCCGCGTCGTGAATGGGAGAACATGAACCTGTTCTAGTTTAGATGGTGCTTTTAAGAGCATAACTGTACTGCATACGTTATCAGATTTGCATATATACTGATAAATGTTCTAGAATGACCGCAATTCATATATATATATATATATATATATATATATATATATATATATATATATATATGTTGTTGAGTTGCCGATAGTATAGACTACCAGTAATTCTAAGGTACAAATCTATGTATTATACTCAGGTATGCTGCAAGAAGAAAAGGTACATTGTTAGGGAAGAAAAGGTACACTACAAATAAGAAAAAATATAGTACAAGTAAGAAAAGATTCATTACAAGAAACAAAGATACGCTGCAAGAAGAAATAGGTACATTGTAGAATATAAAAGATAAACTACTGCGGGGAACAAAAATACACAACATATCAAGCGCGCATCCACTACATGACTGTAGGGTATGTACCATGTTAGATACATACGTTTGTATCTAAGAATTTTCCGTAGACTACGTTGACAAATAAAATACACTTTAAACACCAAATATCATAAATAGAGTTACTCATCACTATGTCATTGTGAAAATTATCATTGAATATTGATAATATAGAGATTAAAAAAACTACACAAATTAAGATAAGAACTCGTGTTTCAAATATACAATATTTCTTCTATTAATTGATGATTGGATCGATAGTCTAGTGATGCAAGATTTTACTTTATTAAAGGATGCACACGAAAAGCTAAAGAAAATATCTTTGAAAAAAATGTCGTATCCCCCAAAAAAAGAGAAAAAGAATATATAATCCAATACGTACGATTATATGCTTCCATAATAAATGATTTAATTGAAGGATTACCCATCCCATAAAAAGATTGTAACAGAATTTTTGTCATAGATTGACAAAAAGCTAGAAAGGCGTCATTTACTACACATTCATATATGTTATGAGTTCTCCTGGTGTGATTTGAGTATCATGTGTAAAATCTCCACCCAAATCTCAAAATATAATTCATAATTAACTCTTTGTGCATGCCATTAGGACTTAATTATCATTCTCATTAGATTAGATAATACTAGTGGCTATGCATTGTTCTAGTGTGGTTGAGAGTGTAGTTAGTGTTTTCAATGACATTGACTTTTGAGTAGAAAAGGGTGTGTTAAGTTCCACAATTAGCTAAACTAATCATGGCTTATGATAAAAATAAAACTAGGGTTTTGAATTTTGTAGTGCTATGGACAAGAGAATATTTGTAGTGCTCTCATGACTGGTGAATTGCCATCATTTAGATTTGATTTTTGACACGAGTTTTCAATAACTAATAATCATCATCCATTGACGTATTTGAAGTCCGATTTTTGCAGATGACATTATAATAATCATCTCCGATTGACTTATTAATTGCATGTGAGCAAGCAAATGCATGCTGGCTAGAGCATCATTGCATTGCATGAGGGCTATAATGGGCGCACTTACGCCATTGTAGATGAAAAAACTGCATCTACATGAAATATCAAATCACCAATTTTTATTTGAGACGATCCCATGATGATTTATTATGAGATCATATGTATGATAAGTTTTTCTTATCTTTTCAGTCTATGGTGACTGTTAATAAGCATATAATGAGGACTCGCAAAAATCTATCCGATTCGACTATCCGATTTGATTATCCGAATTTGTACGACCCAAAAAAAATTAGGTACGGTCACAAAATTTATGTCTGAATTTAAAATTCGGACAATCGGTCATATCCGTATTTAAATCAGGCCAGATTTGGGTTTGGGCATTCGAGTTCGGGTTGTCCGAATATTTGAAACATTTCGGGTTTGGACAAATTTAGACAATCGGACAACCGGGTTCGAATATCAGACAACTACGTGTATGTGTAATCTTAGTCCAAATTCTTTCGAAAATTTTATAAAAACAACTTCGGACAGTCAGGTTCAAATATTAAAAAATTGGATTCAGGTTCGGTCACATAAAATTTTAGTGACAATGTCCTAAAATCATATCACAAATTTGGACATTCAGACAATTGGGTACGGACATTAGACATTCGGGTCCGAGTTGGGACTGATCAAAGTATCTGATTTATAATCCGGATAGAGTACGGGTATGAAATTTTTGTTCAAATGTCCGATTTGTTCGGAGCCGAATTGACTTAGACCCAAATTTTTATCAACCGTACATATAATATGTTCCAAAATAAGTCATCATGAGATAGTCTTATGCCAAACTATGTTAAAATTATGTTTTCTTCTTTTTGGATTAACATATTTATAGTTCAAATTATGAGCTTCATACAAAATAAAAGGGAAGAAAGATACAATTAAGGCATTTATGTTTTGTTTTACACACAAACGAACAAGATATTATTATTATTATTATTATTATTATTATTATTATTATTATTATTATTATTATTATTGTTGTCATTACAACTACTAGTACTAGTAGTAGCAATAGTAATAGACAGCAACAACAAAAAGATGATGATAATAATAATAATAATAATATTATTATTATTATTATTATTATTATTATTATTATTATTATTATTATTATTATTATTATTAATGAAAATGAAAATGAAAACTACCACTACAATAATAGGGATGCTATGAAAAAGTTTTATGTTTTGTGTGTGTATATGTGTGCGTATTTA
The DNA here is from genome assembly GCA_029747015.1 of Carnegiea gigantea. NCBI lineage: Eukaryota > Viridiplantae > Streptophyta > Magnoliopsida > Caryophyllales > Cactaceae > Carnegiea > Carnegiea gigantea. The sequence continues at coordinate 8,862 of JAKOGI010001008.1, read as the reverse complement.
TAAATGTATGTGTTAGCGTGTGTACGTGCATGTGTATGCATATGATACGTATACGTATATGTATGTATGTATACATGCATGTATGTATGTGTGTGCATGTGTGTGTACACTCACACTCACTCACTCACTCCCTCACTCTCACACACACACACACTAGACACACAAATAGACACTAAATCTATACCAATGCGGTGGCTTAATCAAAAGAAAAATATCATCATAAAACAGGACTTTTAAGGATAAAAATTAACTTAACCCAATTACATTGAGTTGGTATGCTTTCGATGAACTTTTATCAATGCAAATATAATTATATATTTGATGAATGACAACGCAATATAACGTGCAAAGTACGTAGAGTTGAAATGACATGTCTCTACTGGTTACTTAATCCACCTCTTCTATTTATTACACATCTAATTTCTTGATAAAATTCTCAAATTTAGCAATACCCTGATCAATTAAAATTTGAAAACAAAAATTTTAACATAAATTAGTTGTACTTTAAAATACTAAATGAAGCTGATTAGTTATAATTTTAAAAAGTTAAAACTAAAAGTAAAATTATTAATATTCTTTAAATGTTTTTAAGAAATAAAAATAACTTATGAGGGATGATGTTAGTCAAGAAATAGTGAGAAATTAGAAAAAGATATTTAATTTGTATAAACCAAAATAGTCATGTTTCAAGAAAATAAGTTGTCACTTAAAAATGATATTGTACTAATTTTTAAGTCAAAATAGCTTACAGTACTGGTAAAAATATGATAACATTTTCTAATTAGAAACCTTGGACGGTAATATACTATATTTTAGGAATATTGGATGATAAATACTTCCAACTTTGAATGTGGACCTATGTGAACCGTATTATCGGCTTATTTACTATTTATATACCAATTTTGAGTTTGAATATGTTTTACTTAGCATTGCATATGCATATTAATAATATGCAACTGTATACACTTAAACATTCTTGCATTTCGAACATATGACACTACATAGGATATTTTGCACTAACCTAACTCGAGATTTCAGGCATTTATTAATATCATCTTGATGTTTTAGAGTTTAATTTCACCACCCTTGAAATTTTGGTGTTGTATTATAAAACATCACTCCAATGAATATGTGAAGAATATGAAGTGATTGACTGATCTGACAAGATACACACTCTCTCTTTTGAGGGGCTAAAAGAATGAGCGAGAGCAAGATATAGAGGCAGAGAGAGCGAGAGTCCAAGTGAGAGCAAGGATATGAGAAAGAGTAATTAGTGCCCATCCTTTTAGTCCTCTAAAAGAGTAAGAGTATGCCGAAAGTAGTATAAGAGGGGTAAATCAGTCATTCATTTCTTATTTTTCATATATTCATCTAAGTAATGTGTTAGTAATACAATATTAAAATTTCAAGGGTGGTAAAATTTAATACTAAAATATCGATATCATATTGATTAATGCCTGAAACCTCAAGGAGGGTCAATGCAAAATACTACAATGCATATTATTGTAAAGTTGTTGCATTACATCGATAAAAATGCTGTCAAACTTTATCTTGGTGTATAAACGGTAAACAAGCTTGTAATACGGTACACAAATATCCAACTTCAAAGTTAGGAGTATTATCATCCAATACTTCAAAAGTACTATATATTATCGTCCAAAAATTCTTCTAATTATGATTTTCACCATGTAACTATAAAATGGAGAATATAAACTCCTGAAAGTTTAAGCTATGTTGCGCTCGAGTCAGCATGATTTTGATGAAAAAAATCTCCAAAAGACATTAAAAAACCAGAGACTTTCCCAAAGCATTCGTCAACAAACATTATACCCTTTGGGAAAATTTTTTCAAAAAGGAAAGGACCCTTTGGAGTCTGGTCAGCCCAAAACAAAATATATGTTATCTCCACCTAATGATTTGAGTCTTAAACGCACTCAGTCACTCCTCACATGCTTTCTCTCTCTTCCCCTTTTCTCACTCTCCACATCCCTATATAAACCCCTTCACCCCTCATTCCCACAAACCCACCTCAACAAGAAGCTCAAAACTACAAGCTACAAAGTTACAAACCTCCCGAAAGAAGGGGGGAAAAAATCTCAATCTCTCTATTTTCCCTCCAAATTTTAGATTAAAAAATACCCAGAAAAAGGAAAAAAGAGGGATGAAATGTCAGTTCTGTCAGGCAGTGGAGATGGGTCGAGAAGTTGTGTTTGGGTAAACGGGCCGGTGATAGTTGGTGCGGGCCCATCGGGCTTGGCAGTGGGGGCCTGCTTGAGGGAGCAGGGGGTCCCATTTGTGGTTCTGGAGAAGGCTGACTGTATCGGCTCCCTCTGGCAAAAACGCACGTACGACCGTCTTAAACTCCACCTCCCTAAGAAGTTCTGTGAATTGCCCAAAATGCCCTTACCCGCCTCGTTTCCCGAGTACCCCTCCAAGGGGCAGTTCATTGCCTACCTGGACTCGTACGCTCGACACTTCAACGTAGAACCGCACTTCAACGAGTGCGTTCAATGGGCTAAGTATGACGATGTCCTCCAGCTATGGCGGGTCAGGACCTCTTGCTCCACCCAGCTTGAGGTGGATCAAGAGGAGGAGGAGGAGGAGGAGGTTGAGTATGTGTGCCGGTGGCTCGTGGTGGCCACCGGGGAAAATGCGGAGTGTGTGGTTCCGGATATTGATGGGTTGGCCCACTTTGGTGGGAAGGTGGTCCACTCGAGTGAGTACAAGTCCGGACAGGCCTTCCGAGGCCAAAAGGTCCTGGTGGTCGGGTGTGGGAACTCCGGCATGGAGGTCTGCCTTGACCTCTCGAACCACAATGCAGAACCCTATATGGTCTGCCGCAACTCGGTAGGCATTCTTAAACTACCACAATGTATATATAAGCTTAGTGAGTCAATCGATCCATAAGTTAAATTTTTTCCGAAACAGGTTAATGTCTTAGAGTAAAGTTGCACTTTCTTTTTCCTTAGGTACACGTACTCCCTAGGGAAATCAGGGGGAAGTCAACATTCGAGCTAGCCATGTTCATGATGAAATGGCTCCCTCTCTGGCTAGTTGACAAGCTTCTACTCGTGTTCGCCTGGTTAATCCTAGGAAACATTGAGAAGTATGGTCTAAGGAGGCCGAAAACTGGGCCACTGGAGCTGAAGAACACGCAAGGAAAGACCCCTGTCTTGGACATAGGAGCCTTGGCGAAAATCCGATCAGGGGAGATCAAAGTCGTGCCTGGGATAAAACGGTTTTCATGCGACGGTGTGGAGCTCATTAATGGAGAAAAAATGGAGGTCGATTCCGTGATTTTTGCCACTGGGTATCGGAGCAATGTGCCTTCTTGGCTTAAGGTTAGGGACCAAATGCTCTGTTTTCCCTGTTTTCTCTGCTTTCGTCTCTGTTTTTTCTTCATTAAAAAATGGATGAAGAAAATAGACTAACGTGATTTTTGATCGACTTGATAAACAGGAAGATGAATTCTTTAACAATAATGGATTTCCAAAGGCACCATTTCCAAGTGGGTGGAAAGGAAAGGCAGGATTGTATGCAGTTGGGTTCACAAGGAGAGGCCTTTCTGGGGCTGCATTTGATGCTCTGAGGGTTGCTCAAGATATTGGCACGGTATGGAAGGAGGAGACCACGCAAAAGAAGATCACAGTGCCTCACCACCGCCGATGTATCTCTACATTTTGATCAACTTGCGAAAATATAAACAGTCGTACCTCCACAAGTCGAGAATTTCTTGAGAAACATGTCTCATGGATGCCGGCGTACTTACAATGTAAGATTTTTGGAAGTGTTTGAGCTCACCCAATCTAGGAGCCAGGTGCTATATTATATGGGAATAAATTTACATCAATTTATACTCTAATTCTTATTACACTCTAGTCCTATCTGCTATTATACAATTTTTCAAGAAGATTAGGAGTTTAAATCCATCAACATGGCCACGAGGGAGATCACTCACCAAAGTAGACACATAAAGAGGTGCTGAGAGCAGTGTTATGAGAACCAGATCGAACTTCAGCCTGAGAGGTGTAGAGAGAGGGGGGCAGAATGACAATTTTTTTTTTTAACCAAAAAAAAAAAGCAAAGAAAAAGAGTGATTGTTTTATCCTAGTTTGTTAGTAACATGTACATGGAGGAAAAAGGAGAGATAGATTGGCAATGGCATGAAAGCCCTCTCCGACAGCCAGGAAGCCCAAGTTTTGACATCTTTTTTGGGATTTTGTCCACTTTTGGGATGATGAGGCTTTTGTGGGTTTTTGTTTTTCTTTCTGGGTATTTTTGCTTTATTCATTCTTTTCTTTTCTCTTCATATATGTAACATGTATGTTTTCTGCAATTTGCTTCGTTATAGTGAAATGAGAAAACTTTTGTTCATTTACCAACAAGTGACTGGTTTCTAGAATTAGACATGGTACGATTTTCATTTTTTTTTGAATTTTTTTTCCAACAATTAGGGTTGATTTTTCAAAATTGAACATATTACTAATTAATTTATATATGCTGTTCCGGTTCCCCAAATTTTAGAATAGATAAATTTAAGTGTTACTTTATCGTATATATATTAGGGCCGTTTCTCTCCAAAATTTATCAATTTTTTGCAAATATCAAATAGAAGTTACATTGGATTGTTTCATTATATAATACCTCCACCAATCTTCTCATCAACTTTTATCCATATAACTCCAGATAAATAGGGTCAATTACAAGTAGATTAGAGCTTAGTTACACAGACCTCGCATATTATTACATATAATCTGGTGAACAATTTACTTTGTCCACCGGTCTTTACTATATATATTAGAATTTGCAACAAACTTTTCTTGGTAGCAATTGGTCTAGCGATTGCCCCTTTGTTTGGTATGCTACAGGCAATGGGTTTGAATTTGTCTGAACACAATGTTGAGGCCTTTTTTTCTTGCCTCCTAATCTTTCTTTAATTTTTTTAAAAAATAATTTAGTCTATTAATTAATTTACACTTCACTTACTCAAATTTATTTATTTATTATTTATTCTATTCAACTAAGTTGGCTCTCTCTCTATGTATATATAAAGTATTGCTCGCTAAATGTGTAATACAACTCACCAAAAGTTATAATGCAACTCATTAAGATAATGGCATGCCATAAAACATGGACAATAATGTATAATTGTATATTATATTGTTTACTCGTTTATTTTAATTAGGAATAGTTAGTATGCTCATTGAATCATATCAATCACGAATATATTTTATAACTCACTAAATATATATCACATCTCACTAAATAAAGATCTTAGCTCACTAAAAGAAATAGTAAGAGCATAAATTATTAAAACTTTTCAAGTATGTCATTCTTGTACAAATAAAAAATCTTATATTTGAGTTAACCAAAAAAATATCATCACACATTAGAACATAAATATGAAGTATCGCTGACTAAAAATATACATACTATAGCTTACCAAAAATCACAATGCAGCTCACTAAAAAAATCATACATCAAAAAATGAACAAAATTGTGTATGCGCTTACTAAAATTGTGTATTATATTGTTTATTCGCTCATTTCGATTATGAATAGTTGGTATTACTCATTGAATCACATTGATCACGAATGTATTTTATAACTCACTAAATATATGTCACATCTCACTAAATAAAGATTTTAGCTCACTAAAAGAAATAGTAAGAGCATAAATTATTGAAAATAAGGGTGGGCAATGGACCGCGTACCCATTGAGTAAAGCGATCGACCTGTTTAAAATAGGGCTAATAATTAAAAGGCCTAGTCAATAATGGATTGGGCCATTAACGGGCCAACTCATTAAGGCATATTAACGAGCCGGACTGGATAGACCTATTAACGGCCCGTTTAGTGACTCATTATTTTTAAACCTAATTAACACACTAGTTTACATGTTCTAATTAGTTAACCTCATTACCAACACTTTATACATAACAATAATAATTGTACATTATTATTTAGCGTAAGTTTGTTCCGTTTTTAAATGAGCCCAAAGCAGGCCGCCCATGGGCCAACTTGACCCGATCCGTTTGTTAGATTGATTGTGTATTTTTTAACTTTGAATTTGGACTAGTTTAATTTGATTGAAAAATTATAAATATATTAGTTGAAAAATTAACTAACAAAAAATACTTCTTAGGTGGTAATGGGCGGGTAATGAGGGGGCCGGGTACAAATGTACTGGACCCAACCCAGCCGGTTTAGTTAATGGGCTGGTTTAGTTCGGCCTATCCCAGTCTGTTGTCCACCCCTAATTGAAACTTTTCAAGTATGATATTGTTGTACATATAAAGAATCTTATATTTGAGTTAATCAAAAGAAATATCATAACACATTAGAATATAAATATAAAGTTTTGCTCACTAAAAATATATTATACCTCACCAAAAGTCACAATGCTCTCACTAAAAAAATTAAACGTCAAAATACGAACAAAGTTGTGCATGTGCCCACTAAAATTGTCTATTATATTGTTTGCTAACTCATTTTTATTATGAATAGTTAGTATTGCTCATTGAATCATAGTGATCACTAATATATTTTATAGCCCACTAAATAAATATCATAGCTCACTAAAAAAAATAGTAAGAGTATAAGTTATTGAAACTTTTCAACTATGTTATTCTTGTACATATAAATAATATTATATTTGAGTTAATCAAAAGATATATCACACCGCATTGGAAGATAAATATGCAAATATTGCTTACTAAATATATACTATAGCTCACCAAAAGTCACAATACAGTTCACTAGAAAAACCGTCCACTAAATATGAAGAAGAATGTGCATTTACGTAAGTAAATTGTGAATTATATGTTTGCTTACTGTTTTTTATTATGAATAATTGATACTAATCACTAGAATCATATTGATCACTAAATGTATTTTATAACTCACTAAAGAACTACTATAACTAACTAAATAAGTATCATAACTCACTAAAAAAGATTAATGTATATAACTAGATTATAATTTACTGAGCTTCATATGCACAATATCATTTTGCTTTTTTGTATAATAGCACATTTTAATAAGTTATATAGTATTTTTACTAAACGAAAGTCGAGCATATAAAATACATTGATTTGGATATGTCTGCTCATTAAAATTATCTATTAGCTCACTAAAAATGGGTTTCAACTCACTAAAATATTGTAGTGAGCTATACAACATTTTTAGTGAGCGAAATTGAGTGCGCATTTGCATATTCTAGTGAGCCATATACTATTTTTAGTGAGCCAAAATCCGATTGTACAAGTACTTCTGTACAATCAATTGTATAATGTAACAACATAACTGCACAGACCTACCTTTAACTTGACTGCAGCCCAATGTAATTCAAACTCTAAGGTGGCTAAGCATCACTCTCACCCTCAATTGTTAATTAATTATCATTAGTGAATATTAATCAATATAGGATGAGTTAGAGAAGCAGTCTTTGGTGCTCTGCACATGATACATCAAAAAATATTTGCACTTGAATCTCTCTCTGTAAAAGGGCTTCTTTTGCGGTTAGCTAATGTCTAATTATCAATTGAGCTGCGTCATTCATTATTGGGGTTGTGGCAAATGGCGTGTTGAACAACGCATGAATGCAATAGTTGGAGTTTGTTGTTGAATGTGAGATTGACGAGGAGAGAGAATCAAATTTCGAGAAGAATTTTGGAACTTCTAGAGGATGGAGATTTTTATGGTATGAGTGATGATGCTAACGATTATAGGGGGGTGAAGGACCACTAGCTAGGTTCTTGGAAATCTGCCATGAATAAAACATTATAAACACTCCATTTAAAAAAAAAAAGGTTTTTGTAATGTAAAAGAAATTGTATTAGTGGTGATATCTACAGTTTTTTGTTTTTTGTTTCCTTCCAATTATTTGGGAGCTAGGTAGGTTGAATTCCACACCAAAACACAAGTTGTAAAAACACAATTAAATCAACTAAGTACAACAAGTCTAGTTAAAACACAATTATTTTATCATGTAAACATCAAATGAGGCATGGTGACGATTAAAAGAGACACCTAGTGTTTGATACTTCACCTTACTATTAATTTCAATGTGTTATAATTAATGCTTAGCTCACTAGAGAGTTTATGATATATGTCAAACATATAATATAGACGCAATTCGCAATTTTTAGTACTTTTGTGTATGATACAAAAAATATCCCTAATTATAACAATAGCATAATACATAAATAAGTCCGGAGTGCTTTCTGTTTGAGTGAAGAATGTGGAATGATAGCTTATTCGAGTTTTCAATTAGGGCAATCCTGTAATGGGCCGAAGCAGTAAATCTAGAAGGAGAACAGGCCACAAGCCCATAACTAGGCTCCGCAACTTTATCTAAGAGTCAGGCCCAAAAACTCAAATCAATTGCTTGCCCCCTAAGAGATAACGTACATTAACTACAAATTACATAGTGATGTCATGTCTGCATATTCAGGCTACCGCATCTATCATAGAAGAACAGAATATTTACTAATTTATTTTTGGCTTTTTTTAAGAAAGGTTCTATAATATTTTTTTCAAGGTTTTTTGGACGCCAAAAATATGTATTATTTTTGGTTTACACACACACACACATTTATATAAACACACACACACACACACACACACTAAGAACTCTTAGTGTGGGTCCTAAGTTTGCGAAGTCACGAAAGGTCTCAAAGATGTAGGCAATTTTAGCTCTATACATATAATAGTCTTGCCTCTAGACACATACTTACGCACGCACGAATACACAGATATATATATATATATGTGTGTGTATGTGTGCGTGCATGCGTGCGTGTGTAAGCATGTATGTGTGTATGTATGCATGCATGTATGAGCGTGTGTGTGTGTGTATATA
>JAKOGI010001007.1:140000-336436 GCA_029747015.1 Carnegiea gigantea | reverse complement strand
TATATATATATATATATATATGTGTATATATATATATATATATATATATATATATAGATATAATATATATATATATAAATATATACATACATACATACATATATATACTATATATCATATCATATATATATTCATATATATATATATATAATATATATATATATGGTGTGCATATATATGTGTGTGTGTATATATGTATATATGTGTGTGTGTGTGTGTATGTGTGTGTATGTGTTAAGGGTTAGATTGAGTTGAGGTATGCTTGACATAGAGAATGCCTATGTGACAGTTAAAATTGTTACATAGGATGCTTATATGGTGTTGGTGGACATATAAAAAAAATAAATATGTTACTAAGACAAATATGAACTTATTGATATTCCATTACTGAATAAATCAATTTCATTGAATGGTACTCAGTAAATCAATTTCAAGGGATGGTAGGAAACAATAATTTAATTTCATTTGATGGTAGGAAAAAAAGTCCTAGCCCCCCCCCCCAAAAGAAAAATAAAAAAATTGTGATTATGAATGATGATCATGAGAATAGGGTGTTCATAGTCGTGGTTGTAGACGACCAATTAAGTGCATGCATAATGAATAGTTGTTTTTATTTTTTGAAAGAGATAGCGACTAAAATTGCATTTGATAAGATGTGAAGAATATATGTTTGCTTAATTATCGAACAGTTGAAATAGATTTTTGTTTTGGAAGTTGACAATTGATTTGATCATAATAAATATATTAATTGTTTGCTGTCTTTCATTATACTACAAATTTTATTAATTTCTTCAACATTTGTTTAATCTTTGGAGAAACTACATAGAGGTACCCTCAGTTTACTGTGAACTATTTTAAGGACAATCAGTTTTTAAAACTAATTATATGGTAACTTGACTTATGAGATAACTAGCAGAAAGGATCTTCAAAATTTTATACGAAGTATTTTCAAGTCCAAGCTACTATTTTAATTTATAAAGCACGCCCACAACTTTTTATATTTGTACATTTTACCCAAATCTTTAAAAACTTACTTTTGGAAAATTTAATTTTGTGCAGGTTTAATTTCTCATACAAGTAATATTTAGGACACTCTTTCAACTGGTATCAGAGGCACATGGCTAAAAATAATTAAGATTAGTAAGCTAATTAAGGCTTAATTAGGTTAATTAACTGTGTTTAATGCTTGAATCATCACTTGATTGCCCTGCTCCTAATTATTCACATATTGTCCCTTCACTAGAAGGAACCACTTCAGTAACTCCGCAATTAAACCCTGTCACTGATATAGTTTAAGAATTAAAATCTGAATTAGTAAAAATTAATACTGAAGCCAAGGAGCTTAAGAAGTTATTGTCAGTAATCCATCTTTCTTTAGTCAATGAAGTTAGACACAGTGGAAAATATGATCTAAGTATTAGTACTTCGTTTCAGCATAAATATCCTTTCTAAGATTCAAAAAACAAAAATCAATTTCCTTTGCATGAGATGAGATAAAAATCCAAAAAAAAGTAGGAGAAAAATCTACTGAAAAATCATCTACAAAGGCGGAAAAAAAAAGAGGATGGAGTATAAGCAGTACAATCTTGATGAATTACAGGATATGTTTGAGAAAGAATAAAATCCAGAAGAATTAAACAAGATCACGGGTGCAATCAGCGATAAACATGACATGTTATCTTATGATAATGAAGAGACAAATAATGTTCAATTGGAAGAAGAAATATATCAGTAGATGAATCGGATCAAACTAGAAGATCTTAATGTGTTACCATTAGAAGAAGTTAGAAGAAATCTAGAGAAAAAATATGGTATGATGGTTGTTGAAAACGAGATTAATGAGATTGGAGAAGAACTCGACTTAAGTGAAACAGAAATCGATCAAGTTAATAATGTTGTTCCTAAGCCTAAAGAATTTGGTGAACCTTCTAAAAGAAATGCTCATTTTGTGAGACCTAGATACGTTCCAGCAGACGTACAGCCAATTTTTCTTTTGACTTTATCCCAAAGAAAATACAACCTTTGAAGAAATTGGCCTTACTCCAATAAGTCAAACAGGATACATCTTAAATACAGATGGAGTTCGTAATAGAGAAGAAATATGTAAGCATTGGAAAAGAGGGATGAATAGTATCTTAAACCTAAATAATACATAGACTATTGCAAACTTCCAAAACCACATCGAACATAGTTTTTGTGGCACTGTAGCTGACTGGTATGAATCATTAAATGAAGACAGTAAAAATTCATTAAGAATGATAGAAACACCAGCTGCTATGTTTAAAAATCTATGTAAAGAAATTGAAATAGAATTCATTGGAGCTGAACGTGATTCTGAAAAAAAAAAAAGCAAAAGAATGGCAGTTAATAATATAGAGTTATAGGATATGAGATATCTTGAAAATTATATTGCTAAATTTGGTCAATATTATTACAAAATTGGGCATAATGAAATTAATCTTGGTATATTCTATGACAAATTGCCATATCCAATAAGCTTTACAATTAATGAAAAATAGATTGCATAGCTTGAAAGAGGAGATGTCATTGATACCCTTGGTTTCCGAATCTCTTATTTAAGAAAATGGATTAATGATCAATGTCTTGATCTCTAAAAGCAAAAGAAAATTAAGAAGCAATTCCTCACTTGCTGAAATTCTCCTTACCAATGGAGAAAAGAACCTAAAAGGAGAAGAAAAAAAAATTATAAGAAAAAGAGCTTTAATAAGCAAAGATGAGAGAAATATAGAAGAAAATATAACAAACCAAGTCTTAAAAAAAGAAGATTTTTAAGGAAAACGGCTTATTGTCATGCAGGGAAGAACAACTATAAATGTTGGGCACGCGGAGAAATAGGACATTATGCTAATAAATACAAAAATAGGAAGAATAAGAAGCTTATTAAAACTTGGGTAGTCTAGATTATGTTGAGCTTAGTGAGGATGAGTCATTAGACCTAGTCCTAAATAACAATAAAGAAATTGTTGAAATTATATTGGACAATGAATATGAAGAAAGTGATTATAAAGAGACAAGTCATATGATGAAAAGTAGCTCGATTAGTCTTGGTGATCTTCAAAGAAAAGAGTTTGTTGTAGACAATGAGAACGAAGAAGTCAAAGGAGATTGGGTCCTTCTCATAATTCAGAAAGACATGATCCATAAAAAATTTATTTTTCAATTAAAGAGTAAGTATGTACGTGAAATGATGAAAGGAAATCTAGAAATCAAAGACTGTGAGTATGATATGGGAGAAGCTAATCTCATTAATTGGAAAACATCCTTAAACATAATAAAGACAGAAAGTACAAGTATATCCATGTTAGAAGTGTCCAAGTTCAAATCACCCCATTACAATATTATGGCAAAGATATTGATATTTATGCTTTACTCTGTGATATCAGGCATACCAAATTTAACAACCAAATGATCACAGGAATTAAGAGTAACTTATGTAATGAGTCAGTAAGATTCAATTGCCGCCCAAGATATTATGTGAGTCTAAAAGATGAATTTGCTAAAAACTTCCTATCCCTTAAGATAAAAACAGTTGGGATGGATATAAAAAGAGGAGGATATCCATTAAGGATATTTTAAAAATTATCTATAAATTAGATAATACTATAGACCCAAAAACTAAGGTCATAATGATAGAGGGAGAAAATTTTGAAAGTCCTTCCCCTATGCAAACGATCCAGAGGATTAAATTCAATCCGTAGGAGATAAAGACTAATCGTTCATGAATATTTGACTTTGCCAACCCTACCAAAATCAACAAGAAAAATGCGATAAAAATTGATGAAAATGGTAAATTTACCATTAAATCCCAATTATTTAGAAGCATTAGTGCAAGATCAGAATGGGGAGAAGGATCTTCATTAGCTAAAGAAGAACTTAAAGAAGATGATACAATTAGCACAACCAGTAAAATGAGTAGAATGAGTTTTGAACTCGTAAGACAGTATTGACCAAAGTCTGAGTCTAGATAGAAAGGTTATTTGGTACAAAATAACTAATGTTAGTGAACCAATCTATAAAAATGAGCATTATTTTTAGAATTTATGTGGAAAAAAGCCAAGAATCCTTTACGAGTAAGGATAGCTAATAATAGCATTATGAGCTACAATGAAGCCACAAAAGGATTATCCATAAAATTATGAGGAATCCAATACATTATACCAATCCTATAGGCTACTGATCAACCCTCTCACGATATGATTATTGGAAATAATTTTCAGTACTATATTCTCCATGCACACAACCATAAACCAAATAATATTCACAATTAATGATCACTCAGTTCCTATTAAAAAATTAAGCAAGGCTTACACGCATCAGAAAATTGAGTTCGTATGCAGCCAACGTGGTGAGAAGATAATGTCTACACAATGTGAGGCAGTACTAACAATCTTATTACTTAAGTTATCTATTAAAGAGTAGATTGTTGAACAATAAGGAAAATTATGCAAAGAACTCTACTCTGATAATCTTCTAAAATTTTGGGATAAGGATAAAACATTTGTTAGAATCACTTTGTTAAATCCCAGTACTATTATTTGAGTCAAACAAATATACACACCAAGATATCCAGGAATTTGATAAACAAATCAAAGAACTTCTAGATAAATGATTAATTAGGAATAGCAAGAGTCCTCACACCAGTCCCGCTTTTATGGTAAGAAATCATGTAGAAGAAAAACGAGGAAAAGCAAGAATGGTAATCAATTGTAAGAACCTTAATGATAATACTATCTTTGTTGGTTATTACATTCCTTAAAAAAACAGTCCTTTTTAATAGAATTCAAGATGCCCCTTAGTTCATAAAAATAGATTGCGAAAGCGGATATTAGCGGATAAAAATGGATGAGAAAAATATTCATTTAACTACATTTAGTGCCCCAGAAGGACATTATGAATGAATAGTAATATCATTTAGTCTTAAAAAATGCATCTCAAATATTTCAAAGAAGAATGGATAACATCTTCAAAGACCTTAATCATTGTTGTTTAGTTTATATCAATGATATCTTTGTCTTTTCCAAAACCATAGAACAACACAAAGATGATAGGATACCTATCACCTAAAGATGCATTGATCATGATATTATATTTGGTAAGAACAAGTGCATTTATGCTGAACAAGAAATTGAGTTCTTGGGCCTAGAGATAAAAGTTGGACAAATCATCCTACAAAAGCATATTCTGGAAAAAGTACAAAATTTTCTTGAAAAGATTGAAGATAGGAAGCATTAGAAAGGTTCTTAGATGCCTTACCTTTACTTCAGATTTCATTAAAGATTTAGCTAAACTGAGAAAACCATTGCAACAGAAACTCAAGAAAGAAGTAAGTCGGACGTGGACCACAAGTGATTCAAAGATTGTTCAAAACTTCAAAAAGATGTGTAAAAATCTTCATTTTCTTAATTTGCCTAATGAAGGAAATAATTTAATTCTTGAGACAGATGTTAGCAATGACCACTAGAGTGCAGTACTCAAAATCAAAGAAGGAGAAGAATCTATAATATTGCAGTGGAAGTTTTAATAAGGTAAAATGCAACTATCCCATGATGGAAAAAGAAATCCTTACAATCATAAGGGGAGTTGAAAAGTTCTTAATCTTTTTATCCCTAAAACATTTTCTTATTTGAACTGATTGCAAAGGAACACTTGATTTTGTGAAAAGAATTTGTCAAATATGCAAGCGCAAGGGCGACTCCTGTGTTGGAAATTATGGCTTAACCAGTTTTTCTTCTCTATTGAACATATATAGGGATCAAAGAACTCTCTTAAAGATAGTTTAACTCGAGAACTCACTAATGGGGATCATTAGAGCAGAACTCCTGCCTAAAAAGGAGGAAATCCAACATGAATTGTCATCACTACTAGAACGAGATTCTCCTTCTAGTAAAGTCCTTATAGATAATTTGGAATTTCATACAAAAAGTAGATCACGTCTTGGTGTGCTATGTTTTGCCTACCTAATAGCCCAAAGATTTTCCCTTCTAAAATTACAAATAAACTACCTAAGATGTTCTTATGATATCCAAGAAAAAATAAGTTCTCATGTTTAAGAAAAATGGTTCAATGAGTGGTACGCAGCCTGCATTGACTATTATTGTAATTATTCCTATGATATTTGGGAATCATAAAGTACTACAATCTACTTTCCCGATAAGTCTGGAGTTGGTGATGTTAGTTTCCCAACAAATTCAATATCTCTAAATGAACCCGTCGTTAAAGCCTAGGAATACGAGATGGTAGTTTACTTTATGGAATTCACATATCTGAAGTTCCCATTTTTCTCAAGACTAACTAAGTTTCAATAGTGCATGTTCAAAAGGATCTATTAGATTCTTACATCTCCTGACGGTCCAACAAAAATTCCAAATAATAGATGCCTAAATGTAGAGGTACATATTGTATTAATCGAATATGAAAATGAAAAAGCCAAGCTAGCTCATTATCTCGTCTAGATAGTTGATTTCGACGATCCCAATGATGGTTGACAAGAATGGAACCTAGAATAGTGAGAATTAGTTACTGATCCTGCTTTAGCAAGAGTCATCGGTTTTTACAACATCTATCATCAAAGTTAGGTATTAATTGAACGAGAAAAAACACTAATGCATTATGAAAATGCTACTTTCGCTTATCATAATGAGTTTATCGAATATATAAAGGTAGAAGGAGGGACTTCATAAGATGTCTTTGATTATCGCTTTGATGTTGGAGTTAGAAAATTGTTATTAGAAAAATGAAAGAAATATCTTCTTGAATTATTTGGAAAATGGGACTCTGAACATTTTCAATTTGATAAGGATTTTGATGATTATTCGGATAATGATGGTCTGGAAGATATTATTGGAGATGAAGGCATATAGAATCTCAATAATGTTGACTACTCTTGTTAGCATTAGAAGACTCTGAAAAGCTATTGCTCCATTATTATACTATTTTCACAAGTATCAGGTCTGTAAAATAAGGTAGTCTACTATAGCCATGTGAATGTAACTGTAGTCATGTGTAAAAGCAGTGTGTACTGTAGCTGGTAGGGCATCCTATATACCCCTATCTCGTCTATAAATGGAGAGATTAAGTGCTGAGAAAAGACACGGTCAATTGAGCATACTTAAGTAAAAGAGAAGTTGGGATTTTCTATTTCTCTATGAGCAAACATCTTTCATGATCTTAGTAGCTTAAGTCCCTCTTCAATCTTTCCATTGTAATATTTTCACTTTCAAGCTTTCAATAAAAGAAGTTTCCCAGTAGGAAACGTTATTCAATCAAACCTTATGTTTTAGATATTATAATTTATTGATTAAAGTCTCACTATCCTTTAAAATATATAAAACTTGATTAGTTACTACGGTCTGAGATAGAAAAACAAACAGATCTGTGTTGTGCCTGATGTAAGGAAGGTATGGTTGAGATTAACAATCTCTGTAAACTGGAAGTTAGAGGAATGCTAAGTGTCTAGTGTCGACTAAGTTTAGGTAATGGTTAAAACTTTCTAATTAAATTTTAATTATTTTGCTAAGCATGATGGGCTTATAACCACAGAAAGTATAGTATTTGTGATATAAGTAGTAGATTGTGATAATTAGTACCAGTAAAGTCATTATAAGAAGTTTAATCGTTGAAAACAAGCACATTTCTTAATTAAACCCTCAAAATAGATTATTTGCATAGTTCACCCAATTCAGGGGTTCTTAATTAAACCCTCAAAATAGATTATTTGCACATGTCACCCAATTCAGGGGTCTTTCCATAATTTTTAAAAGTTCAGGGGCTAAATTAATAAGAAAAATGACATAAAAAAAGATGTCTAAAAACATAAGATACCCTAGAATTAGTTTTAGAAAGATAGGAGCCTAAAAATAGTTATCACCGAATTTAGGTACCTAAGAGTCAGTAATTCCTTTAATCTTTTGTCAACACGAATTTCTTGGTACTAATTATTTGTTTACTTTCAACCTTACTTTCCTTGAAACGTTTTATGATGTTTAATTGTTGGCATTTACACATCTAAATATTAGCATTTACTTAATTGGTAATTAGTGTTTGTAATCAATGGATTTCGTTACTGTTGAGATATACCTTCATCTATAACTATGCCCATTCTTTCCATTGCAAGTTTGCAACATACCTTCCTTTTTACTTATAAAATCTTATTAAAATGCATATCAATGTGGAGTAACTTTCTTTTTTTTTTTTTTGGGGTAGTGAGAACATTGTAATTTTTTTTATTTTCTTAATAAACTGTGCAGGAGGAGAGGATGAGTAGCAATTGCTTGAACTTCAACATATTTTATTTTATATTTTTATATTTCTTCAATAATCCTGCTCTGAAGAAGGGGACACCATGTGACTTACCAACATAATGGAGATATCCCAATTTAGGTTACCTTTAACCTTGTTCTCTACTTTTTGTCCCATTCTATATGTTCATAGAGTTGAAAAATATATTTGTCTAACTCTCCATGTATTATATGCATAATTGGCATAACATTGTTATTTTGATTTATTTTGATGTATTTTTTCTTCTCTTTGATATTTCTTAAAATGCATAGATATTATAAGCTTGTAAAAGTATTGTCTTGAGTTCAAAATAACACATCCGTGATAATACAGATGTGTTAATTACTAAAAGAGTAGGTATGCTTATCAAAAACTTAATTTAATTTCATTTTAGATTTTACATGACGATGTATGATATGTTCACTTTTTTTTTTCCACATTCGATCCATAAATTCACTACATTATTGACAAAGGACAATCTCCATATGTTACGATAATTCTTTCATTCTTTATTGAAAATTAGTTTTTTTCTTTAAATGATTCTACAATTTTATCCAAATAGAAGAACGAAAATCATATTGTGCAATAAAAAGATTCAAGAATCGAGTGAAAACATCATATTGTGCAATAAAACAAAACTCAAGAATCGAATGACGCCCTTGAATGAAGAAACACACTTTATGACTTTCCCATAAGCCATTGTCAAAAAAATTCATGCTAAATGATCTCAACAATGTAAACTAATTGCATAAAATGCCTTTTCGTATAAACTTCCCATTTAGTAAACACATACTTATTTGATATGTCATTTTCTTAAAAGTTACAACCTTTGTTATTTGCTTTCCTTTTTTTTCCGGTGAGAGGCTTCCATTTGGAAAAATAGATTATTATCTCTCTCATATTATGTAAGTAGCTATCTTTATTTTATTTTTATTTCTCCCCTTTTATAGACGATTTAAAAATGGAATTTACATCAAATACTCACTAAATAAAACATTATTAAAGGTCTCTTAATGCCAAATAAAGCAACACAAATGATATTACTATGACATATGAACTCTATGAAAATTATATTATTACAATTAATATCAACAAGTATGATAGGAAATAAACTGATAAGAACATATACTACACTTGATCTTCACCAAAAGGCTGAAAAGGTCTTTTGGCTAAGATGAGGTCTAGTATTTATTCTTATCAGTTTATTTCCTATCATATTTGTCAGTAATTAATTATAATAGTGTAATTTTCATAGAGTTCATATAGTAATATCATCTGCAAGATTAGCGATGGCAGATGGATCACGGATCATGAATAGATAACTATCCATGTGGTTCAGTATTTAAAGAGATATTCTACTCCTGTCAAGTAGCAACAGACCTAGGCAGGCAACAATATGTAGCTACCTTTACCTCAAAGTTTTGTAAACGTCTTTCACAAAAAAAGACATTAGTTGGCTATCACATCCTTTCACAGAAGAATAAGTACGAATGACTTTCTTGGAAACGGACGGATGGTAATCCCCTGGCCCAAATGGAATTCCGGCACTGTTCTATCACAAATTTTGGAACATTATTGGCTTTGATGTATCTAAAGCTGTTTTGGAATTGCTTCATTCAGGGAGGATCCTAAAGCAAATTAATAATATCTTTTTTCATCTGATTCCCAAAGTGAATAATCTAGAATCGTTTAGTCAGTACCGCCCAATCAGTCTATGCAATGTTAACTATAAAGGCATTTCCAAATGTCTCACTAATCGCCTAAAAAAGATTATGCCATCACGAATTGACCCATATCAATATGCTTTTGTCATAGGGAAGCTTATCGGTGACGGTTGTCTAATGGTACATGAAATCCTCTATTTTATTAAGAGCAAACGACGTGGATCCCCAGTTGTAACTATTAAAATAGATCTTAATAAAGGCTATGGTCACCTAAAATGGGATTTTATCGAAGCAGGGTTAAAGCAAGTTGGATTCCCTGAGCTATGGGTTGCCCTAGCTATGGAATGTATCACAATTGTTTCCTATTCAGCCCTGATCAATGACAAACCTTCTACATTATTTAAGCTTACGTCAGGAATTAGGCTAGGTGACGCTCTATCTCCCTATATTTTCATTCTATGTATGAAAGTTCTCTCATATAGCTTACTGCAAGCTCAAGGGTGGCAATAATGCGAGGGAATCAAAATCTCAAGAGCCGCACCACCTGTTAATCTTCTTTTATTCGCCGATGATGCTGTCTTCTTAACAATAATTCAGCAACTACAGTGCCAATTATGTACCAAATAATACAGAAGTTTTGCATGGCCTTAGGAGAACTTACAAATACATCTAAGTCGTTCATGATCTTCTCACCCAATGCACAAGAGAAGCATCAGAATCTCATGCAAGCCGCATTTTTGATGAAGCTTGAGAGGTCATTTAGGAAATATCTTGGTGTACCTATGAACATTAACAAATCTAAAGGATACGTATTCAATTGTCTAATTGAAAAGGCGCAATGGAAACTGCAAGGTTGGAAATCCAAATTTCTGTCTCCTATCGGGCGCCTCTTCCTTATAAACCATGTCATTTGAGCAATATGTAATCTTATGTTATCGACATATCAACTCCCAAAGAGCATCCTTCGATAAATTACTTCTGTGATTATGAATTTTTTTCTAGTCAAATTCCTAAGGAAGTCAATCTACTTATTGGGTTAAGCGAGATGAGTGTCAACAACAGCACACTTGAGGGGGCTTGGGGACATAAGAGCTTACAAAATGGAACCAGGCCTTATTAATGTGGCAATCATGGCAAATTCATACAAATCATTAATCACTTATAGCTCAAATTTATCAAGGTAAGTACGGAATGCACTATCTCCTATAGGTACAGCATATTATGATTGTCAAAAGCACAATGCATCATGGGGAGGATGGGGCTTGATTAGAGCGGCAACCAAATTTAAGGAGGGCCTTAGATGGCAAATTTGGAATGGTTGTGCAGTCAGGGTGCTTGAAGACAAGTCGTGTAGTAGTGCAAGATTATCCTTGCGATTATCAGTTAACCCTCTTGGGAACATCGCCCTATTGCTGATTTATTCTACGACACCAAAACTGGATGGGATGTAAGTAAAGTAAGAAGTCTTTTTCCCTATCAAGTAGTATGGAACATCTTTATGCAAAACATTGGGTTTAACAAAAAATTGACAAATTATACTGGTCGTTATGGAGCAATAGAGAGTATACTGTCAGTTCTAGGTATCAGTGGTTAATGAAGAATGATAATATAATGCTGAGTAAACGAATTGTCAACTTGTGGAAAATTTTATTGTCACTCCAAGTCCCAGCTCACTAGAAAATCCTATTTTGGAAAGCGTATCATAATGCTCTCCCCCTTGGTAGGAAGACCAAAAAGATAGGACATGGGTATGAACGCCCGATGTGCAATAATTTAGAGGAAATGGTGCTACATCTTTTTCAAATACTGTTGGCTATCCAAGCTACTCTAGTGGACATCCCCTTTGGCACTCAACATTGATGCGAACCTGCTCATTGCATGGACCCAGTGGATATGTGATTGGCTGACCTTGCTAATCGAGTTAGCGAACCGAGATAGAAGGGACCAAGTATTTTCATAATAGTTATATGGATCATTTGGCTATTTCGTAATCAAGTTCTAGTCGGCACCTAGGTCTCCATCACAATTGGTGGAACTACTACAAAGCAATTTACGCTCCCTCTCAAGCTTCCTTAGTTGGGTGACAAAGTACTCTCCAAGGACCTTGTCCCCATGACAAAAGACATCCAGAGTGCTAGGAGGGTATAATAATCAAAATATCAGCGTTCTCATCCAAATAGCGGGAGCATGGTCTAGAAAGAAAAGATGGGCTGACATCGTCACATTAGCATGACATCGAAACACGACCTTTATGACATACCAAGAAAAGATGTTGTGCAATTCAAGAGGGTCTGCCACAATTTTGGCTGATGAAAAGGCTTTAGCTCTAGCGCTTCAACAAAGATGGATGACAATAGAGATTTGGATGGACAATTCAGGGTTAATACAATCTTTGTTGGGGAAAAAAAAGTGACCCAAGCAAATATTCATCAATGCTAGAGCAATGTATTGGATATAAGTATAGTTTTCTAGGATGTATATTTAAGAAGCTAAACAAGTGTCAAATTCAAACGGCATTCAACTTAGCTAGACAAGTAAGGTATTAGAGTGCATGGTGTATGTTAACTCTGTATTACCCAGCAGACCCCCCCAAAAAAAAAAAGGATTGATATTTTTGCATTTTTATGCGTGAAAAAAATATATATGATTGGAAATGGTAATTAATACTTTAGAAATACCGCTCATGCGACGCATGAGTTAAAAACTAGTATATCTAATGGTTGAAGAATCATCATGTTGATAAGTAGCATACAACCTCCCCCCCCCCAAACAAAAAAAAAGAATTAATAGCACGGTACTTGGGCAATGCTTAGTAACGAAATTTGGACTAGTATTTTAACTAAGTCAAAACGTTAAAAAGCCAAACACTATTGTTCGATTTGAGCTAGCATTTTATGTAATATTTAGCATTTCAACCAACATTTCTAAAGAACTAATTTTCTAAAATATTCATTTCATATTTTTTTGGTCGAAATATCGTTATTAATTTTATTTCTAGCAAAAATATCATATACGTTTATGCCAATTTACATTAATCAGGTAACCTCACAACCAAATTTATCAAACACATTTTCCTCAACTTCTCATATAAACAACAATTTGCTAAAAGTTATATTAGAATAATTTCAGCTACTTAAATAGTATCCTCTAACTAAACAACTATCCACTACCCATCACAACTAGTTTTGATGAACAAGACCTTAAACTACTTAATACAATAATTTAGAGGACAACGGGTCATGTTCTTTTTTATGATATGGAGTAGCCGTAAGATGTAAGAAAATTGAAGAAGTTGTAAGAAGTTGTAATCATATGTAAAGGTAGTTGTAAGTAGCTCTTAGAATTATTAAAAGGTTGTGTGAATCATTTTTAGTCCGTATGCATAATTAATGGTTTTCTATAAGGTATAATTAGTGAAATTAATTTCTTTTGTGAAAGTATATTACATGTAATTTGTCTATGATATTGATTAAAATAATCTTATACCTTGACTCAACAAATTATTTTGTAACAACTATCATACAAAAAAATATTGGTCATCAACGATTTTCATTCTTGATCAACAAAATAATAGTAAAATAACATAATTAATGAGAATACAATTACTAAAACCTTTAAAAAAAGCCTTAGCTAAATAAAATCAAATAAATGGTAGACCAAAAATTAATGGAATCAGTCTTTCTATGGGCAAAGATATCTGCAGAGATAAGATTGCATACATCTGAATCTACTTAGACCTTGCAAAAGCGAGATGTACACTAGGAATTGTTGTTGATTACAAAATATACTTTGCCACTACCTAACATTGAAGTTACTTTTTTACATAGTATCACACTTTCCATAAGCCTAAAACAATAATTAAATTAAACTCTTAAAGATAATATA
Organism: Carnegiea gigantea; assembly: GCA_029747015.1. NCBI lineage: Eukaryota > Viridiplantae > Streptophyta > Magnoliopsida > Caryophyllales > Cactaceae > Carnegiea > Carnegiea gigantea. Next base: position 322,589 of record JAKOGI010001007.1, on the reverse strand, counting down.
ACAAGTTTTCTCAATAAAAATGGATAAAATACTTCTAAAATCAAACCCATCTAAAATTAATATTTTAAAATTACCATTTTAGATAATATTACCAAACAATTATTGAAATAATAAACCCATCAAAATATTAAGCTAGTGTTATTAAAATACTAAATTTTCAAATAGAGACATTGGTGTGCAACAATATCAAAAAGTCATAAAAATGTATGCATTGTCATAAATTAAACAGTGTCATAAACAAGCCAAAGAAAACATTGTCATAAAATTTTTTGTTAATGAGTAAACATTATTGTAGCTGTAAGAAGCTGCAAGAGGTTGTAAGAAATTATAAGAAGATTCAAAGAACTATAAGACCATTAGAATTGTAAAAAACTACAGAGAGCTATAGCAAACAATAAGCGATAAGCTTATTACTGCTTACTATGCAAAAAAAACAGGGCCTAAGTTTTATTTACCACAACTATACCTCTTTTTTGGAAAAATGAAAATTGATAAAAGAATTGAGACAACTCATGTTCAGAGAAAGGAAGACAGAACAAAAAGAAACTTATATATATATATTTTTTGTCAACACGTAATACAAAAGGTGTCAGTTTCAGGAGCTTTGACATTGATCAAGCAAAGACTTGATCATGAGCTCGCTTCTCCTACCACCCATGAAAACTATGACTCGTACCTAAGACCAGACCTTGGATTGCATCATTACGAATGAACGTAACAAGTTGACTTTTATTGCCCAAAAAGGCATACTTGTGCTTTCCTTTCATCAGGTTCCTCACTTCGTTGCCCCTAACTTGTTGATTGGTGCAAATATATCCCTACCTCGATGCTTGGTAACACCATTAGGCCGATGTAGGAGAGCTAACTTGAATCCTTGAAGAGGAAGAAGCACGAGGTGACAATAATAGCGTATTCCCCATTTCTTCTTCAATTAGAGCTTTATTCATTCCTTCCCTCGTAATCTGCCAGTAAATTCTTGGGACATGCTATCGGCATCGTGACATCTGCTCATCTGTTACAAACTTTTCACTCCGACAATCCTTCAATTGCGTCTCTTCTTCAACTACGAGAGCAGTAACTTTAAGAAAGCGAATAACCATGTGGTCCGTAAGAGTAGAATCAAAATAACGCACACTTCCCTTCAGAAGCAACTTATAAGCTGCACGATATAGGCAAAAAGAATGTCCAAGTTTACCTTTCCTTGAGAATTGCAGGGTAGTTTAAGCAGTCTTCTCCACCTCCTTGACATAGAGTGAAGATGCTGGAGCTTGTATAGTACTTTGATCAGTCCTATCCTCCATGCATGTTGTAGAAATTGAACTTAAAAAAAGAGATGTGCTTGCCCTGGGAGAGGGCTTATTCTCCTTAATAGCTCTAGAGTTATCAATGACCACAATATTATGTGAAGCTCCATCCTGTTGCCTTCATCTCGATGAAGTTACCCAAAGCCCAACCCCTACCCACTCCAATCTCACCAGGATTGGATAATATCTTTCTAGTCTATCAACTACCTCGATAGGAGCTTCATTCGCTCTTTTCTTAATATCAAACGTGTCCATGGATACATCAATCAAGGTGGATGAAGGTTTTTTGTCCCCATAAAACATGGAGAGTCCCTCTTTGTTAAGATGACCTACAATTTCTTTAGATCCTAAAACCCTAGTAACTCCATCTTAAGAGTTTGATGAGTTGTTAACCATGGTTTTTGTGCCAATACTTGAGGGAACCAACACATTTGTTTCATCACATACATATGCTTCCACTGAATCCATGTTCCTCATTAACTTACAAATCCTTTCAACTTCACTCAATTCTCTACAAATCTTTGCATTCTAGGGGTCAAATTGCAAAGCAATCAGAAGATAATTGCGGGCCTCCTCCACCTTTGCCATGCCTAACAATGAACTAGCCCTTCCAAATCTTGCTTCAACGTTGATTAAATTTAATTTCAAAGCTAGATCACCGTGATGCAAAGCCCTATTATAAACATTGAGTTTCAACAGAACGTAACAAGATTTAAATTTATCGAAATCCCATGATCTTGCATTACATTCTCTTCCTCCTCGTTTGTCAGAATACTTGCACATAACAATTGCAAAACTTTTCCATAGTTAGTTGTAGCCAACATGGAACTATTTGTTCGAAACAATATATTACCATTCCTCTTTAAGATTTTTGGAGGTTGCTATTGCTTCACTGGATGGTCCATTTTCATTAGATTTTCCAACATTTCTACATCAAGTTCTTTCTTTAACTCATACTCAATAAGTTCTGAAAAAGCTTTTGTTAAGCTAGAGGTCGTAGAATGAGCTAGAAAGAAACAGTCTAATCCTAGAAAAGGTTCCACAATAAGAAAGAACTTTGCAACTAGTCCAAGTCTAACGCCAGAAAGCCAAGTTTTGTCACTTATATGGGAACACACCTACAACCACAGGAAGCCAATCTCCAAACAAAATGTGACGCACAACCACAACCACAAGCACAAGAAGCTGGAATCAGGAGCATAAACAAACATGGACGACCCAACTCGAGGATGAGCTGAAGAAATGCAGAGAATTGAAATGGAAAATAACCAAGACAAAGATTGAGCAATGGGCCACCATGAACGCTAGAAAACGAAGGAAGAACACTTGAAAGTGCCACGTTACTCACCACTAGAATCAATACAACATGGGTGGCTGAGAAACAAGGTTCCAAAGTAGAGACCCAATTGTCGGATGAGGACCGATAATCCAGCTTTCGAATGACCAACAGTCGTAACATTGCTAATCTCGATCCTTATTCACAACCTTGTCCCGCCACTCTCTATGCCAAAATCAAGTCCCTTGGCCTTAGTGGACGACCTATAGGACCCTAAAACACTACAGCATAGGTTAATATTATCTTGTAAACGAAAAAAGGAAATTACAAAGAAGATGAGAGCAACAATAGTAAAGGGGTAACCACCTAGTCAGAAATGGCCAGAAAATGGAATATGACTGTCTCTGACTAGTAGTTGAGGGGAGGAAAGAGTGGAGGTGGGTTGACCCTGTTGTAAAGGAAAAGCCAAGCTTAGGGTGACCTCTAATTCGCTTTCTCTTTTGCCCTTTTTGTTGTAATGTGAATAAAATTTAGAGATTTTGTGATTATATAGTATTTTTCTGTGTTCTTTTTTGTTGTGAAATTTGTCATTTTGTGAAGGAGCGTCCCAAAAAAATGATAAAAGCATGGGCGAAGATTTTTGTTAATGAGCATGATTGGCCATCAATGTTAATCGAAACCTCCCCTCCATAAATTTAACACAGGGATCTTGGAAACGTATACACAAATCACGAAACCAAACAAAACCCGTGAATGTGGCCGTGCCGCCACTCACACCTTCCTTTCTGTCTCTCTCGCTCTCTCGCCTCCCTTTCGTCTCTCTCATGTGTCGCCACTCTCTCTCCTCTCTCTTCAGTAGATCAGCTCTTTGTCTTCTGCTTTCTGCACGTCCTTTTTATCTTCTTCATCATCTTCCCAATTAATTTATCTTTTTCGTTGTTGCTTGCCACCGTTTGTTGAAGTTAAAACCCTAATTTCACTTTCCTTCGAGCTCGTACCTCGTGCCTGCTGAATTCAGGTGTAAGTCGATGGCTAAAAGAGTAATAAGATAAGGAATAGCTTACGTTTTATTGCGAGCTTTCATAATTCAGGTCGAAGCAGCCGTATTTTGATCTAGGTTTGACGATTTCACTTCAATATTTTTTTTTGTTAGAAACCCTAATTCAAGTTTTCTGGGTGGCGAATGTCGGTAGAGAGATCGTTCGAAGCGTGGGAAGAGGTGCAGCGGCACGGCCAAGACTTGGCCGATAAGCTTGCACAAGGGTTTACGGGTCTTATCCAGTCTCACATCACTCAACCGCCATTTCCATGGCCTGCCAAGACCAAGCTTTTTGACGTCGAATTCGAGTTCCCCTCCCACAATTTCTTACCCAGAGACTTCGGCCTTGAGATTGACAACCCTGGGATCAATGGAGTCGGAGCCATACTCGATATTGGGAGTAAGATAGGGCAAGCAGGTGCAGATTTCGGAGCGTGCTTCAATGGGCTTGTGCAGCAGTTCTTCCGGTCAATTCCAATCCCATTTATGCATGGGGAGAGTGATAAAGGCGTGGTGAAGCTTCACCATGCTGAAAATGGGGGTCAGAGGAATCATAGGAGTGTTGTAGTGGGGGAAGAATTGGGTTCTTTCGCTGAGCAGCTCGGGGATTTGAGGTTCTCCGAGAATGATGTTGCTGTTAATGGAATGGCCGAGGAAGAGCTCTCGGGGTTTAGCTTGAAGATTGCTGGGCTTTTTGGTCGATCACGGGTATAAGTTCTTTGCATTGTCTTTAAATTATAAGAGTATAGGATATTAATGCACCTGACCATTGTATTTTGTGCGTATGTGACTTAGGCATGAATGATTTCTCATTTCCCTACTGTCTAATGTTCCGATGCATTTTGTTTCTATGTTTGTGATTGTGCGCTTCTGGTACCTTGGTAGAAAGGTACTTGAATGGGCTGTTGGATAGGAATGAATTAATTGGCGGGATTGGAATCGGTGATGGAAAATTACCATCAAGTTAGCAATGTTTTTCCTCCCTTGTTTTATTGGAAAATTAAGAGAATTATGTCAATGCTAGTTGCACTTAATAATTATGATATGATTAATCGATTTCTTTCTTTCATGTTTCTGCTATTTGTACATTGAGGAAGTGGTAATAAGTGTTGATGAAGAGAGTAATATACTAATATGAATATTATGGATGGCTGTTGGGATTGAATTCTTTGGACACTTTAGAAGTGTTTCTAAGCTTCATATGAAAATTTCAGTTTTGAGATTGGCATGATCTATTGTCATCGTGGTTGAGACACTATTTGATCATGTGTGTAGACGGTAAGATAGAATTGTGTTTGGACACTGTATCCTAAGTAGGTTTTCTCTAAACTGTTGAATCTTTTGTCATTGTACTTGTAAATGGTGATTTGTGAATAGCAGTCTAACTAAAACATGGTTTTCTTTCTGAGGTCTTGAAAAAGAAGAATTTGGAGCCTAATTAAGAGCTAGGAGTTTATCTTGCTGAAGACCATAAGCCTCTTAAAATGCGGGAATGTGGCACTCTCTACAACTTCACGTAACTGTGTTGGATGCATGTCAGACACGGACACTGCTGGACATTGCAAACTTTTTCTGAGCTCAACACAACCTTATTTGAGGCTATAGCATAAAACTAATTATAAACCCACAAGGAATTAAATGAGCACTTTTTCATAATATGTGTCCATTGTTTTTGTCATATTCCCTTTCTTTTGAAATATCACATATCAATGTGTCAGTTGTGTCGTGTCTGTGTCTTGTTTTAGAGTCTTTGATTCTTAGGTGGGAGCTCGTAGATGCTGGGGAGGACATAAGCTGCTTTTAATTGAACTGATAAGCTAGTTGTGGATCGCTTAGCATACTTGGCTCTTTGGTTTTTGGTTTCAATTATGCATTGAGCAGGAATTAATGGCTTCCTTAGGAACTTGCAGAAAGAGAATTGTGTGCTTTAGGCTGATTCCAGTACTACTTCTATGTCCTTGGATAGGAGCATTCTTTTAAATTTGTTCCATTTAGTCTTGTTTTACATTGCCAGGTCTGCGACATGGCCCCTGGAGATGGTTGTCTTTTGTCCCCAGTCCCCCATTTCCCATGCTTGAGGGAAATCTGCTCTCCTCCCAGGTTGTGTTGCTTTGGGGTGTAATTGAGTTGAATTGGCAAGACTCGGGCTTGAGTTTTGAAGTGCATTGGTCGGCTCGGGCTCGGTTTTTCTTTCTTCTTTTCCATGAGCAAGCTCCTAATTTCCCATTGAGTTAAACGCTAAAATTGAAGATTTGGCCACATACTCAACAAACAAGGGAAATGAAGAGATCTAAATTTCAAAAGTCATTCAAATTAAATATGATGCTACAATTCAGCAATGAGCTGGCTTGGCTCAACTACATCTCTAGCATTGTTGGAGGTAGTCCTTCTTCAAGGTGCCTTCAAAAGGAAGTCTTCTTCCTTGACCTGGGAGGCACGTATAAAAAACATGTGTTTTGGCTCTAACCATCCTTCAAAAAGGAAACATTCTTTTTAGGTAAAAAAATTGCTGAAGGTTGAACAATAAGGAATTGGGAGCAAGGTTACTTGTGAATTTGTGGTTAACTTCATTTTCCTCTTAAGTTGTAGGCACCTTTTCAACATGCCAATGCCAATGTCCCAAGCATGGATTCGAATTGTGAACGGTGGCATTGGAAAAGTTTTTAAGTTGAGTGAACATGACAACTACGATATGCAACGCGATTATCGCATTAGAGTGATTTTTGTTGTACTGCGAGTCTGCGATTGAAATTGCAATTGCAATTGAAGTTGCATTTTGAATCCTTGGCCCCAACCGTGCTAGCTTATTGATTTTTTGAGTTGCAACTTATTTGATGAATGCAACTGGGACTATCGTTTGGGTGGTTCTTGCAGCTGGTTCAATGTAGCGAAGCGAAAAGCATGAAGTGTAGGATGTTCAAGAGGGAGGGCTTTGTATAAGGACTCTTCGTGAGGTGAATGATACTCTCAAGGGCTAATGGATTTGGAGGTTTGCAAAAGAGGAGGTTGCTTTGGAGAATGGTGATCATCGCTAAATACGGTCGTGGAGCGAAAGAGTCTATATGCCTAAGGGGTGGGTTGTTGAAAATCTATCTTAAAGGGTTTGGAGCTCCTCGAAATTTTGGTGCAGGTTAAGGTCAGAAGTGGATCTTAGGTGTTGGTTTGGCATGATGTTTGGTGTGGTGATCTTCCTCTCAAGACTCAATTTTCATATCCTTTTAGGATGGCTCGTTTCAAATATGTTAACTGTGCAAGAAGTGATATCTTGAATGGGGACCAAAGCCATTGGAACTTATCTCTTGGGAGAAGGCCCAATGACTAGGAAGAAGAAAGTGTTTGCAATCTTCTTGCTCTACTTGGTGCCTTAAACAATGATGAGATTCTTTGGCCTCATGATTCTAAGGGGGACTTTACCATCCAGAGTTTTTGTAATACTCTTCATGAACAGTTGAGCTGTTCAGATTTTCTAGGCAAGGCTATATGGAAGTCAAAAGCTCCTCCGAAAGGTTACTTTTTTGGTTGGTAGCCACCAAAGGAACATTTCCCTTAGAGGACATACTTAAGAGAAGAAAATTTCATGAGCGAAATAGGTGTTCAATGTGCCTTGAGGATGAAGAATCAGCCCACCATCTCCTTGTGCATTGTCATTGGGGCTGCATGCTTTGGCATTTGGCTCTTTCCTTGATGGGCATTTGTTAGGTTCGACCTTTGAAGGTCAAAGATTTGTGTTGGTGGGTTGGAGAATAAGGATGAAAAAGAGTTGGGTTTTAGTAGTTTGGAAGATGATCTATATGGCTATTTGGTGGACTCCTTGGAAGGAAAGGAGCCAACTTATTTTGAGGGCAAGGGGATGTCCTTTCAAGATTTCAAGCTCTACTTTTTGAGAATTTTGTATAGTTTTAAGGCAAGTACTCAATAGTGGTGCAATTTTGACCCTTCCGGTTTTTGGAGATCATCTTATATACAAGAGCTTGAGGATGTGTTGTTTTTGTAATTGCCCCTTTTGTACATGGGCGACATCCCTTTGGTGTCTTTTAATGCAACTTTTGATTACTCAAGCCCCCCCCCCCAAAAAAAAAAGAGTTAGCTGTTCAAGATGAGCTCTTATTTTCGTATTAGTTTGGTGCTAAAGGTTTATAAAAGGGATACCTCTAGGATAAGCTGATGACCATGCTACAAATTACAAATGTAGGGGTTGATTTGAACAATTTTTAATACATAGCCGAATCAAAACGCCATACCTCCATTTCCCTCGTGTATAAATTTGCCCCGCCCCAATATAGCAGCCTCAACCCTCAATTTCAAGAGGCTATTTTGGCTGGACCCTAGATTGAGGACCTTTTGATTAACTAGTGGCTCTCATGAAAAGTATAGGACAGTTTCGTGAGACATTTTGCTATGCGGCGTTGTAGTCCGAGAATGAGTAATTGCTCCAAGGTAGCTTTTTCAGGTGTCTGGATAGCACACTGACTCTTATTATCGATCCAGGAAGTTTGCGCTTTTTTCGATGGCTTACTTCCGGCATGCAGGATAGGGGCCCTGAGGACCAGGAAGAGAGAGGGGGGGGGGAGACGAGAGTGACAAAAAGCATGAGGGTAACAATCAAAGCAAAACGCTTACAAACAGCACTAAGGCAGCAAATGCCAGTCAAGATATATTTGTATTGATTGTCTATTTCCTTTTTGACCATCTAATGATCTATTTCCTACATCTTTTTTGTAAACTTGCAGGGGACTGTTAACATGACATCTGCATATGACAGTCGAAGTGGTGATGTACAAAGTTCTGTTGTTGCACGTGGAGATTTGTGGAGACTTGAGGCCTCAAATGGAAGTTCTACAATAGGAACTGGGAATCCGTCTCTTTTCCTTGTCCAGCTTGGACCTTTACTCTTTATTCGTGATACAACACTTCTTTTGCCTGTTCATCTGTCAAAGCAACATTTGCTTTGGTACGGTTATGATAGGAAGGTGCGCTGAGTTTTGGCATGGAAAACAGTTGAAGTAATGAATTTCGGAGTATAATTATTATGAAACTATCTGATCTTGATAATCATTACCAAGAAGGCAAGAACCACAATGTAGCAATGAATTTGGGTCCTGACCTCCTTTTTTGGGAAGTTGATATAACCTTGTGAAATCTAGTGTTTTTTTTAAAGGATTCTTCATTTGATAATCAATCTTCTATATATATTTACATTTATCTGTATCTAATCTTCTCTATTCAGCTTTGTAACTACTTCTTTTTCCTTACTTTTTTTATAGAATGGTCTGCACTCCCTGTGTCCGGCAGTTTGGTCTAAACACAGAAGGTGGCTCTTGATGTCAATGATCTGTCTCAATCCTTTGGCTTGTGTGAGTTGAGCTATTTTTATGCTGAACAAGATATATAGCATTTGAAATTTCACACGTGTTACATATCGGAAGGAGGCTTTCCACTTAATCAACTGCAGCTCTCTGTAATCGGAAATTACTAAGTTAAACTATTATATTTGCATAAAAGTTGCTTGCGTCGTTAATCGCGTTTGGAGAAATGATATCTGCATGCTTATTTTATGGACAGCTTTGTAGGAATCCACAAATGGCTTAGCTTTCATATTTTTCTTTCCCCCTTTCTCTTCCCCCTTCTATTTTGGGAGGGGGAGGTTGGTGTTGGCCTGGGGGGACTTATAGATTGTGTATTTATGTGAGAACTGAAGAGTTGTGGGCAATGGCTTAACAAAATTAGGAGGAAGTTGTTCAAAGCATTTTGAATATTCGTGCATTTGGAGTAGGTGGGACGTATGAATTACAACAGATGTACTCCGAGGTAAATAATAATCACTAGGTTACAAACTATATGAATGTCTGCTATAATGTGGTTTAAAACAGATTTGCGGTAAAGATTTCCTTTCTATAGAGTAATTCTGACATTTCTAAAATTGAGGATTGGAGTATTCATGGATTGGTTTGAAATGTTGAATACATGGTTTCAAAATGTGGCCATTCCATGATGAAATGGCTCCATCAGAAAGGTTTTTAAGTTGGCCGAACCGCGTGTTCACCCACGACAACCGCAATATGGGACGCAATTGCCACATTAGAGTGGTTTTTTCCATACTGCGACCGAACCACAATTGCGACCGAGACTGCATTTTGAATGCTTGGGTGGAATATTTAAATCTGTTATTTAGATTTCATTAATAAGAGCAGCATTACCTGATTTTGAAAATGAATTTTTATTGGTTTAATTAGATTGGTAGAAATAGGAGAGCAGACTTATGAGGAACTGCTGTTAGTTTGGCTGCAATGTTGATATCCTTTTGCTTTATTGTTAAGATTCCCCTGGGATAAGGGAAGAAATCAGTATTTTGCATACACCATTGTGCTCCATTTTGCATAAGTCAATTTAATGTGGTGATTATATCTGGATGAGAGCAAAAGCTTATGAAGCATGGTCCCTATCTGTTCTATGTTCAGACAAAATTCTGACTTGAACCCGGATCTTCGTAAAAGGAAAGAGCTCTAAGAAGCACTTTCTTGCCTAGAAGAAAAACTCTGTATCTGCACCAGACATGATGGAATTGCACCTGTGGACTGGCTCCTCCTTTGTTTGCTCATTCGCTAGAGATATGGTTGCATATACACCCCTTGCTTCAGGGTTCCATATTAGATTTGTTCTTGGGATAGATTACATTCATGCCTGCAAAACAGATGTCGCTTTTTGGTTACTGTAGTAAAGAACACTGAGATGGCTAGTATTATGCTATATTTGTTGTATAAGTATATTCATTTTTCCTTCACATTATTTACACCCCCACCCTTGGGGCCTTTCCCCACTTATTCTTTTGTATTTTGGGGGGGGGGTTGTTGGAAAGGCGTGTGTTGGAGCCACTGCCTGAAATGATTGGTTATTAAGAGTGCGATATATCGCTGCACCCAGTGGATACAAGCTGACATGTTTCCTTTGTGGATTTTGCCCTTGCAGTCATTTATGGATCTACAGTTCCCAAATGGGCAGCTGACATATGTGACAGGGGAGGGTCTAAGCACTAGTGCTTTTCTTCCTCTTTGTGGAGGTCTGCTTCAAGCTCAGGGTCAATATCCTGGGGAAATGAGGTTCAGCTTTTCTTACAAGGTCAGCAACGGAAATTTCAACATTAGTAGTGCTATTAATTGGTTGAACTTTTCTTTTGTTTTTCCTTTTCAAATGTGAGCCATTTTATTGAATGATCAGTCCTCTAAACTCTGAAGCTATTCTCATATGATGCATTTGTTGCTATTTGCAGAATAAATGGGGAACAAGAATTACCCCTATGGTGCAGTGGCCTGATAAATCAGTTGGACTTGGTTTTGCACAAGATTTGGCTTGGAAGCGTTCTGGTCTTTTGGTGAGGCCAACCATCCAATTTAGGTAACAAGTGCTTTCGTTTTTTCAAAAATTTATTTTTATATTTTTATGGAAGTAATCCTTTAACCTTCGCTTCCCATCCCTTCTGGTACTTTTTATATGGTTATGCCATCAAGAATCATTAGCAAATTGATTGACACCGCTTGGGAGATCTTCCCTGTAGTTTTGCTACTCTATGCAAGATTGTACGTTTGGTTACAATTGCTCTATGCCCCTGGGAAATCTTCATAGGATAGATTTTGCTGGAGGCAAGCAGTCTCACCATTATGGGAGAATAGTGGAGATCCATTTGTTTTTGTTTTTTTTGGAAGGGGGGGGGTTGTATCTTGTTACTTGCTAGTTGTTCCATTACTCTTATCAATTTTTGTTTTATTTTTTTTTTGGGCCGCACCGGGGGGAGGGGCATGGGGCGAGAGCTTAGTTTAAAAAGGCGTTCGCGCACTGAGGAACATCCACTCACAGAGCGCGAGGCGAAGGCGCACGCATCATAGATGCGAGGCGCACTTCTATGCAACAATTTTTAAAAGTCTTTCATATTTCACAAAGCAGATTTTGCAAAAACAAGTTAGATAAATGCATTAAAAAAAGCAGTTAGACATCAATATAACTGCTAACACTCCAAATAACCTTAAGATATGTTATCTTATTATTGTAGTTCCTAATGCACACACTTATGGTACAAGCATCAGTCGCCTTTTAGCTACCAAGGAAAGAAAAGAAGAAAAAAGGTAAAGGCAAAGAAGAAAAAGGGGGAAGATATAACGTTGCATCCTTGAGGCACACCTCATCCCCTCCGAGGCGCTGAAGTGGTAGCCTCACATCGAGGCGCGCTTAGGCGTGCCTCATGTGGGCTTTTTTAAACTAAGGAACTCGAGAGATCTGTAGTGATTCTCTTGTTCTTGTTGTATAGGTTTCCACCATCTGCCATATGATTCTGAGGCTTATGCCTTGGTTGTGTATGTCATCTCTCCTTCTTTCTTTGCCAGTGTATGTCCCACATTTGGCGGAACTGATCCTGGAGTAAGAGCTGAGCTCATTCATTCTGTCAAGGAGCAGCTTAGTTTGATATATGGATGTTCATATTCAACATATCCTTTGGCATTTGCATCTGTTTCTGTAAGTTGCTGAAGAAACCTTTTTTCTCTAGATTTTCTCCCTTCATTCTGTTACTGCTTAGTCAACTTTATTGCGAACATCTTTTTTTTTTTTTTTTGGTGGGCCCATTTGTATGTGAGATGTTGAACATTTTATCTACTTACAAATTGGTGGCAATATAGATGGCAAAATAGGGCATAGTGCTGATGAAAATGTTACTTGTCTATTACTTTAGTACTTTGATTTGTGACGTTAACAATTTTACTTCGGTGTATCTGGAAGGAAATTAAAAAGAAAGAAAATTAGGAGGGCAAAAAGTTTAGAAGGAGAAAAAGTGGGTGAAAATAACTTTCTTCTTCTTCTTGTTGGTCTTAGGAAAAGGTTGAAAGGAAGATGAAATAAAAACATAAAAAGAAGCAATTGCTCCTGTGTACTTCTCCACAAATCGAAGAAAGGCTGCTGCCTGCATTCTTCCCTCTCTCTGCCATAACTCCTTGTTCAAAGCACAATTATGATACAATCCTTCCCAATTGTTTTGCAATTTGTTCTGGTTCCTCCAGATTGGTGTAAAAATCCAAATTAATTTCATCAAATCTCCTCAAATTTAACCCAAATTGTGATGTTACACTCAAATCCTTTTGTTTCTCATCAAAGAAAAAGAAGTCATTTCTTGAGTAATAGATGAGCAAAAGAAAGAGGAAGAAGAAACCAATAAGCATGGTGGTCGGGAGGCAAATACAAGAAAAGATGGGAGTGCAAAACATGAGCGAGAGGTTTTGAATGAAGAAGATGGAGAATATTGGGTTGCAATGTGATTCTAGCCATCAACGACAACAATTGTACCGATGACAGGCCTCATTTCCGTCACTGTTCAATCCAGCCTTTAAAGCATCCTTGAAGATCATGTAGTAGCCGAGGGGCTTCATTGGGATCTCATGGCAAACATTTTCCTTCCAGTTTTGGAAGGGAAATATTATGCACCAAATTAGTCAAGTTTTCCACGACATTTTCCATCAAAGTTTTAACTTTGTTTTCTTCGATCCAAACAGAGGAAAGAGATTTGTTTTCCTAGTTTTCTTTTTCTACCTAACTTTCTAAACGGACCCTTACAGAGCTCTTGCATCTGCTAGCAATTTTATTTAGTTGCTTTTTCATTGGCCCAAGGTTATAATCACCATCGCTTGTAGTTATTTTATTGGGCTATGTACCTTGGATCATTTTACACTTAATTTCCACATCTCTAGTACTGTTTCCTAGGGTGCATATCACCTGGCAATGAAATTATCTGGGAGTTCTGAACATATATGAAACTAGTATCTGTCATTCTGTGTTCTTTTGGTCAGTTTAGTGTAAAAATATATATTTATTCATAATTAAACCTTTTTGTAAGAAGGGAAATGTGATTTTTTTTTTTTTTAAACAAAGATAAGAGACATCTTCAAGAACGGATTCAGGAAAACGTCCCACAAATGCTAAGTACAACCCAAAAATAGGCTATCCCCAATATCGATTACATCAATTGACGAGGAACAAAAACCTCCTCAGTCCTCATTCAAAAGAATAAGGTTTTGAGCCATTTCTCTTTTAATCACTCTATTGAGGCTTTAGCCTTATCAAAAATCTCTCCATCCACAACAATGAAAAGATGGCATGAAGAATAGCTGGAAAAGCTTTGTACTTGACCCTCCTTCCAAAAAAACCTTCCCATGCCAATTATTGATGTCTCACAGAATTAGGCATCACTCAATGAAGGCCAAAACAAGTCAAAGCTAACTCCCAAAGGTTTTTAGCAATCGGGCAGTGGTGTAGATTCCAAATCGTTCTTGTACATGAAGCATCTATTGCCCAATATTTACCCCCCTTTTAAGCTGTCGTAAGTTAAAATCTTGGTTTAAGGAGGTTCCTATACGAAGGTCACTTTGTAAAGGGCCGGGGATTTCGAAATGATATTCCAGGGAAATCCACAATCTGAGAGTGAAGACGACGAATTTCCAAGAGGAAATGAGAGGCAAAGGAAAAAAGATTTAACGGTTAATTTCCTGGTGTTAGTGAGGTTGCATCTAACTTTGTCAATGCAGGAATCCTTCACCGAAGCCCTATCAAGCATACTAAAGAGTTGCACTGCGCTATCATTATCTGGGAAGGCTTCACGAACAAAGACGGGGGACCAAACAACCGAAGATTAATTAAACCATATAATGTCCAAATCCGTGTCTTGCTGCCCAGCTCTGACCGAGTTCTCTCTCTGCCTGAGTGTGTCCCCCCCTCTTTTTTTTGGGGGGGGGGTAACATGTACCCGTAAAATTGGAGGAGCACTGTTGGCCATAGGGCCTTTCATTGAACTATTGATTGCCTACTGTTGCACTGTAAACCAAGTTGAAAAACCTGCCCAAAAAAGTCGAGCTGTGTGAAAATGGACTTAAGATTGCAGCAAACAACTGAAACGTTGGGATATGGCAAACGGTTTTCCTTTTTTCCTTTTTCACGCTTTTTGTTGGGTTTTTTTTTTTTGGGGGGGGGGGTGTGGTTGGGATGTTGGGTTGGGAGAAGGGAAGGGTTCAGATGTATGTATTCTTGTCCTTGCAATTGAACTTTAGTGGACAGGCTGTTCTATTACCTCTGATTTAGGAGGCATTGAGTGTTTACTTGTACGCAGCAGCAGTTGAAAATAATTCATACATGTATGTTGACTAAAATCCAATGCTGGAAAGCTGCAGTTGAAAGTAATCGATACATAAATGTCGATACTGGTGAGTAGGCATTGAGTTCTTCCTGTATGATTGTCTTCAAGACTGCATGATCGTGTACCTCAGTCTCTCTCTTTGTTAGATCTCTGATTTCATTAGATATGTATCCTTAAAGCTTAAGATATATATATACTGATATACATATCTATGTATATGTGTATGTGTGTGTGTGTGTATATATATACACACTGATATATATACACATGTACATATGTATATATGTGTGTGTGTATGTGTGTACACACGCACGTGTGTAGATGTGTATATTGAATGATGCACTGAGTCTGATCTAACAGAGAATGGATATATGCAGCATCTATAACTTGGATAGGTTAAGGTGAATAGGAACTATGTAGATTAGAATGTTGTGTGAGCTTGCATCGTATCCCTAGATGAGGGATCTTTGTGAATTTTGTTGTTCTAACTCAAATTGGTTTAAAAATTTGTAGCTTGGCAGGTTAAAGTGGAATGGGAATGTTGGAAGCACAGGAATTGTAGTGAGAGTTGAAACTCCTCTCTGCAATGTCGGCAGGCCGTCCTTTTCTGTACAACTGAATAGTGGCATCGAGTTCTAGTAATCGTTATCATGTCCATGTATGTTATAGCCTCAAATGTATATAGCCTCACACAGAAAACACACATCCACTTGTGAATATTTGACATTTCACTGTATTCTGCTACCCAGTGTATCATATTAGGGATCCATTCTGCTAGTCTGGATTCTGAAATTTTGTTGCGACCTTTATCATCAGTACGGCACTAATTCCCATCTTTGCCCTCTTTTGCATTCTCACAGGAGCAGAATTTTTGATTTGGTATTGCCCTGTGTATGGTATCATTTGTGCGCATGTCAAGTAGGATGTATGGTTATTTCCTACATCGGCATTGTTTTTATCATCCCCCCTTTTAAAAAATTGAAGAGGTGGTTTAAATCTCGCTGGATACCTTTGGCCAATGTTAGATTTTTTTCCCTTTCATTTTGGCATGTGCTGTGCTATGATGTGCTAATTGTTAAAAGAGACAATGTGTGTTGTGAGACTATCTTGTTCATCATGTTATGTCTGGTTTATAACAGTTCTTTCACCGATGTGCTCATTATGCGAGACGGTTTGTGGTCATGTTCTGTTTTTGGATGAGGCACACTAGGCCGGTAGACTATCCTGATCTTGAATCCTGCAATCACGATCTTCACACGAATTTCACAACACAGAATTGGAGAAAATGAAATGAGTGAGGTCTAAGATGGCAAGTTGCCAACCGGGTACCCCCCAGTGGCAAGTACATTGGCAACTTGGGCTGACTTCCTGAAGCTTTAAAACAAAATGGAAGTCTTGATACAAATGTTATTCTACTGGCAAAATTAATTACAAAAGGGTAGTAAAATTGGAAGAACTTTGAATTCAACAAATATTAAGAACTTGAACAGTTGAACTAAATTTGACGCAATTTGCATTGCCAAACTTCAACATTTAAAAGTTAAAGAAACCCAAGTATTCAAACTAAGGACGTAATCTAAAACCCCCAACTTGCAATTGAAAACCACTTCTCCCCCGAAACTTCCTGATTCATTTCTCTTGTTCGTTGTTTTCTTCTCATGTAGCCAATACACAGGCCGGGAAAAATAATCTTTCGGTAGTTCCCAGCTTTCTCTTCTTTGCCTTTACGTTGGTAATACATCTAACTGTTTGTGTTGTGTTGTATTGTGTTGTGTTAGGACTTAGGAGTTGTCTACCAAATTAAGAGATTTGTAACTTGCAATTTAATTTATCTTTACCATTGTTATAGAAGGTTTTCATTTTCAATGTTGGTTGTCGATTGGTTTTTAGTTGTTTCATTTGATGTTTTTGGAATATTTCTAGCCAGAGCAATATTCCAATCACGAAGACTACCCGTGGTTCTTTTTCTCATGTTGTAGTATATTATAAGACAACGGTTTGATTGAGAAGACAAACATCTTGTATGTCCTAAGTTAGACTTGGTGGAATTAGGAGCTTTTTGTAGCAAGAAATATTACAGTTGGTTTAATGGACTATAGATTTCGGATGACACTTTAATATTTAATGAATTTGTCCCTTTCTTCTTTGGGAAAAAAATGCATAAACTAAATTTGAAATTGATATTTTAAAATCTAAAATAAAAACTACATGTGAAGTATTAACCTAATTCAATAATCTTTTTTAAGAAACAAATCCTTCTCTCTATTCTACCCTTTGCTACAGGAGTTATAAATACTCACCTACCCACCTCAGAAAATGGATTCACACTCTGACATAATTTCCTTTACATTCTCTCTCTGTACTGCATTTATCTCTCATTTAGACCATCCTTTGACTTAATCGTTGGAGAGGCATTCCCCGGACCACAACCCGGGATGCTTTTTTTGCAGGTCCGTCACAGGAGGAGAGGACCATCAGCTGATCTGCACGTGCCATCACGTAAGCTCGATCTCTCGTCCTACGTCATCTCTAGCAACGCACGAGAAGTTCTCAAAACAGATTTGGTGCCGTATGTGGGGAGAGACCGGTGAACGATGGTGGTCAGTGAAGCCACACGAGCACGGGCAAGGAGAGACAAAGCGCCCACAACAGAAGTCCCGACACCCCTCGAGGTCGAGGACGCATCAGAGAGTTCCCAGGTAGATCCTCGTTCAGTCGGCCCGTCCCCAGCTGGGCCGGGGGTCTACGTCACGATGGACACACTCAAGAACTTCATGTCCACCATGACCAAAACCATAATGGAACAAGTCTCTAAACAAGTAAAGAAAGCTGTGGAGGCTGCGAGCTCTGCGAGGCCTCTTCTATGTTTTGAGTACGTGCCTACCACGGGCTGCGAGTCCTCCCATAGGCACGCCCCTGTGGCCTCCCACCGTTATAGTGAGGCGATGAGAGAGGACCCTCATGCTATCAAAAACGAGGGGTCCCGGGGAGAGAACTGAGGTCGTTCCGTTGGGACTGACGCCCTACACAGCCACCGCCCAAGCCATGGACGGCCGACAAAGTCAACCATGGCCTCAACACCGTATGCAATGCACTCCTAACGAACCACCTGGTTCGAGGAGTAGGAGCAGACCTCGAGGCCTCGAGGAGAAGTTTTCGAGCGACAACGGACCCCAGAGCGTCGTTCCAATTGCGAACGTACGCAAAGTCGCCCCTCGGGAGTGGCACGACCAACGGTCTCACCACCATGACCGGACCCCGCCCAAATCTCCAAGGGTCAGTCCTCCCCAAAGGAGCACGTCAGTGGTGGAGGTTGAAAGGTGCTCGGAGACTCTCATTAAGGTTTCCAGCACGGCCGCCTGAACGGGGCCTGTCCCTTTTTCCACCCCATTCAGCACAGAAATTGTCAATGCTCCGTGTTACGGGAAAGTGAAGATGCCTACTGTGGATCTATATGACAGGACGACGGATCCGGAGGAACACTCGGGAGTGTACAAGGCGCAAATGTACGTCCTAGACGTAGACGATGCTGCGTACTGCCGATTCTTTCTTGCTACCTTGAAAAGGGTAGCGCAGTCCTGGTTCAACAGTTTGGCGCCAGGAAGTGTCTCGTGTTTCTAGGACTTGGCCGACAGGTTTGTCAGCCAATTCATCGCCAGCCACAAAGAGAGGCGAACCAGCATTCACTTCTCCAAAATCAAGCCGGGGCCGTAAGAGTCGCTAGCCGACTTCGTCAAGCGCTTCCATTAGGTGGCGGTCTTGATGCCTGATCTGAAGGACGGGGTGGCGTACAGCTCCTTTCTAAATGGTTTGAAGAGTGGACGGTTTAAGTTTTCCTTAGCCGAGCAAAAGGAGACCACCCTAACAGAAGTATTGAGGAAAGCTGCCGATTTCATCCGTGCCACCAAAATATGGGCTGAAGGCGCAGACGTTGTAAAGAAGGCTAAGGTTCCCATCGATAGGAATCCCGGCTGAGTGTATAGGAGGTTATGACTTAAGAGCGTAGACCCTCGGTTCACTACAGACCCTCGAAGCATCCTCATGGAAGTGAGAGGGCACCCTATGCTGAAAAGGCCGCCCCCAATGACCTCAGCGCCAAAGCCCCAAAATGTGCGAAAATATCGTGAGTTCCATAAGCAAAAGGGGCATACCACTGCTGAGTGCCGGGAGCTGAGGAAGGCCCTTCACGAGCTGGCAGATAAGGGCCAGATCAACCGTTTCTTGAAGAGAGGCCCACTCTTCCTCCAAAAGGAGCGCGAGCCCGCGCGGTCTGAGTCTCGGGATGAAGAATGCTCCACGGAGATAGTGGCCACTATCGCCGGGGGAAACGCGGAAGGCATCACTCAATTCGCCTGGAAGGCCCAGCTTCGAGGGGCCCAACAAGTCCTTATGACTGAACAATGCAGCCGAATTACGGTGCCCACAATGGTGTTTGGTGGGGAAGAAGGCCCATGATTCACCTCCCCGCACAACGACCTACTGGTGGTAGAAATAAAGGTGGCAAACGCCATTATGCGGAGAATTCTTGTTGATACGGGGAGCTCCGTGGAGGTCATCACTTGGGATTGCCTGAAGAAACTAAAGTATCTAGGGAGGGAAATCATTCCCTTGGTTCATCCTATCTTAGGATTCGGGGGACAAGAGGTGAATCCCACGGAGATGATCCATCTCCCCTTGGGCTTTCGAGATAAGGCCAAAGCAAAAACCCTAGAGGTAGACTTCTTGGTCGTCGATGTGCCCACAGCCTATAATGTCATCTTGGGGCGGCCTACCTTGTACAAAGTAAAGGCTGTCATTGCCCCATAGTTGCTTCAATGTCAGTTTGAGGCCGATGATGGAAGCATGGGTACAGTGCAAGGGGACCAGCGGACGGCCCAAGAATGCTGTCTCAATAGCATCCGGCCGCTGGTGGAGCAAACAGCCAAACGAGGGGCTGCCGGGCCCCCACCATCGAACAAAAGGCCACGGCCCAGACCACCTCCTCCTACGGCTGAAGCCTTGATCATACATGCGGTGACCCTGGCTGAACCAGAGTAAGCTCGCCCAGAGGTCGCGGTTGGTGTTGAGCAAGTCCCCCTCGATGAGGGGCGCCCCGAACGCACAGTCCAGCTGGGCGTGGAGATGGAGGCTTTTACCTGACATTCTTTAGTGGGCCTCTTGCAAGAATACCGTGATATCTTTGCCTTCAGCCCTGAAGAGATGCTCGGCATTGACCCCACTATCATGGAGCACAAGCTGAACATGGGCCCTGAGCGGGCCGTAGCGACAACTGTGGAGGTGTCGAAGCTACTAGAGGCAGGATTCATCCGAGAATGCCAATACCTGGAGTGGATATCGAATGGCATCTTGGTTAAAAAACCCAATGGGACTTGGAGGATGTGCATAGATTTCAATGACTTAAACAAAGGCTGCTTGAAGAACAGTTAGCCCTTCCCAAAGATCGACAAACTAGTAGATGCAATGGCCAGACATGCCGTACTAAGATTCATGGATGCCTTCTCAGGGTATCACCAGATAGCCCTGTGCCCCGAAGACCAAGCGAAGATTGCACATAACCGACCGAGGTTTGCATTGCTATAAAGTAATGCCCTTCGGCTTGAAAAACGCAGGTGCCACTTACCAGCGGCTAGTGAACAAGTTGTTCGAGCCCCTCATTGGTCAGACCATGGAAGTTTACGTAGATGACATGATAGTGAAGAGCATGGTTGACGCCGAGCATGGCCAGGACCTGCAGAAGACGTTCGATATCCTTCGAGCATTTGGGATGAAACTTAACCCAAAGAAATGCGTGTTCGGAGTCAGATCAGGCAAATTCCTCAGATTTATGATTAACAACTAGGGGATAGAAGATTAGAAGCTAATTTGGACAAGATCCAGGCCGTATTAAATATGATGCCGCCGCGTAACATCAAAGAAGTCCAACGACTGACTGGATCTATCGCGGCCCTGGGATGGTTCATGTCCCGGTCCGTTGACAAATGCCAACCTTTCTTCCGCATCCTGCGAAGGTGCACCAGCTTTGTCTAGGACCAAGAAGCCAACGAGGCCTTCCAAGCGCTGAAGATGTACTTGGCTCACCTGCCCAAGATAGCCAGCCCTCTCTTAGAAGAAATGCTCCTTCTCTACTTGGCCGTTTCAGAACAGGCCATAAGCGCGCTTTTGGTGGTGGAAAGAGCCAAGGAACAGATCCCAATCTATTACGTAAGCCACGCCCTAGCAGGGGCCAAGGTTGAATTATCCTCTGATAGAGAAGTTTGCTTACACACTAGTGATGGCCAGCTGAAAGTTGCGGCCTTACTTCGAGGCATATAGAGTGATCGTCCCCACTGAGTAATCCCTAAAGAACGTTCTTCAAAGGCTAAATGCTTCTGGATGGCTCTTGAAGTGGGCAGTGGAGCTGTCGTGGTATGATCTTGTCTTTGAGACTCGGTGGGCCATTAAAGCCCAGGCTTTATCGGACTTCTCAACACTGCTGTGGACGGTGGCTCCTCCCCTCCTTCTTGGAACCTTTATGTGGACGGCTCGTCCACCAAGGATGGGAGTGCTGTCGGCCTGATTATCGAGAGCCCCTGAGGGGAACGGCATGAGCATGCCTTGAAGTTCATGTTCAAGGCATCAAACAAGGAGGCTAAATAGCAGGAATTGAGTTGTGCTACATCACAGGGGCTGACTCGGTCCGAGCATTTTCGGACTCTCAGCTCGCAGTTAGCCAACTCAATGGAGGATATGAAGCAAAGGACGATACCATGACGGCCTACGTCCGTCGGGTACGCGAGGCCATTAAGTTGCTGAAGCACTTCTCAATCACTCACATACCACGGTCTGGGAATCGCAAGCCGACGCATTATCCAATTTAGCTAGTCTTCTGAGGATGGGAAGCCAAATCACATTTAGTGGGAGACTCTGATGGAGTGAAGTATTGACCCCCACGAAGTACTTTGGTTAGACAGGAGCTTAACATGGATGGACTCCATACGCGCGTACCTGGTTGACGACACACTCCTCTCAGACCACAAGGAGGCCAACCACGTAAAGAGATGGGCGAATTGGTTCATGCTGTATGATGGGATCCTATATAAGCGATCTTTCACGTGGCCGCTTCTGCGTTGCGTAACTCCGGAAATGGGGAAGAAGATATTGGAGGAGTTGCCAGAGGGGGTGTGCAGCTCCCATGTTGGGGTTCGCACCTTTGCAGTTACGGCAATAAGTATCGGTTACTATTGGCCGAGCTTGTGCGAGGACGCTATGAACTTATTTCGCACTTGTGACAAGTGTCAGAAGTTTGCCCCGGTTCAGCGACTACCCACAACCCTCTGACACCCATTGTTAGGCCCTTACCATTTGCTATTTGGGGCATGGATATACTCTGCCCTTTCCCTAAAGCCACGGGTAAGTGCAATTACCTTTTTATCGCAGTGGATTACTTTACGAAGTGGATAGAAGCTAAGGTTGTTGCCTCCATTACCGCAGCCGAGGTTCGAAAGGTCATTTGGAAGAATATCATCACTCGCTTCGGCATCCCTCGTACAATGATTTTCGACAACGGGCGCCAGTTTGACACCACGAAGGTCATAGATTACCTGAGCACCCTCGGGTGCCAAGCTCGGTTCACCGCCATTACTCACCCTCAGACCAACGGCCAGGCTGAAGCAGCCAACAAGGTTATCCTTCATGGCTTGCAGAAAAAACTAGACGAGGCCAAAGGCAAATGGGCCGATGAGCTACATGGCGTCCTCTGGTTGTTGAGGACAACCGAAAAGATAGCAACGGGCGAAACGCCATTCATGTTGGAGTACGGGTCGGAAGCGGTTCTACTAGTTGAAGTTGCACTTCACACCTACCGCCTTACCACATTCCAGGAGGAGTCGAACAACACTGTGCTCTGAGAGGCATTAACCCTTCTATCCTCAGTTCGGGGAGATGCCGTCCTCCGTGCGGCACTCTACAAGCTCTGTATCACATGCCTCCATGACTACGCTATCAAACTCCACCCCATCAACATCGGAGACTTCCTCCTCGTCGTACTAAGGTCGTGGCGCGCGCAAGAGAGCATGGCAAGCGCACGACGAATTGGGAAGGCCCGTATAAGGTTACCGCGCAGATAGAGCCAGACACATATTGCCTAGAAACCCCTGAAGGAACTCTTATTCCACGGACATGGCACAGTAGCAATCTGCAAAAATACTACCACTAGTACTTTTCCTTCATTCACGCACAACATCTACGTACTTATGTTCTCCATGCAATAAACACAATGGCCATGATGGCGATTCTGTGTCTAGCTCTATTTCTTATACTTTTAGCCCCAATGGGGGTTAAGGGTCATACAGCACGGCCTTAGGGCTAGTCGCTCTACTTTTAGCCCCAATGGGGGTTAAGGGTCATTAAGCACGGCCTCCGGGCTAATCGCTATACTTTTATCCCCAATGGGGGTTGAGGGTCATACAACATGGCCTTAGGGCCGATCACTCTACTTTTAGCCCCAGTGGGGGCTAAGGGACATTAAGCATGGCTTCAGGGCTGGTTGCTCTACTTTTAGCCCCAATAGGGGCAAAGGGTCATTAAGCACAGCCTCATGGACGATCACTATACTTTTAGCCGCAATGGGGGCAAAGGGTAATTAAGCATGATCTCAAGGCAGGTTGCTCTACTCTTAGCCCCAATGGGGGCTAAGCGTTCTTATACCCGACCCCTACTTGTCGTTTCGCTTAGGGGTCATCATCCCACAGAGCATAAGTAAAATAGAAAGTAGGCAGTCAAACAAAGGTAAGTGAAACAACAAGCGGGAAAAACAAGTGGTGAAGTTAGAAGATTCATTGTAAAAAGCTAAAAGTTTTTCATTTAGTGGCTTAGAGATTACAAGCACCAATAGAGAACCGGGAAGCGAAAGAAGAAAGGAGAAAAAAAATTGAGCAAAAATCCCTATGCACTGGACATTGGGATCCTCGTCATGATCACTATCATGTACAGCACCTTTTTCGGCATCACCACCGGGGGACGCAGCTCCACCATCCAGAGGCATAGTCTCCTCATCGCCCAAGCCATCGTCGTTGGTTACCGGCGGGTTGAACTCCACCAACTCAGGGTCCCGACCCTCAGCCTCGGCCTGCCAATGCTTGTCCATGTATTTGATGTATGCCTCAAAGTATCCTTCCACGCGAAAGGCCTGTAATGCCAAGGTGACCAGGAACTTACGAAAAAACTCAGCACTTTCATTGCACCCCTACCGGTAGCCTTAATCCTCGGCCTTGGAGCGGGTTTCCTCCAGCTGGTGCTGCAGATCTTTCTTTTCGGCCTCCAAAGCCTCTTTCTCTTTCTTTAGCTTTTCCAAACAGTGTTTGTACTTAGCCACCACCTCTTCCGACTTCTGGCGCTCTGTTTGGAAGTCGCCAATTTGCCCCAGCAGAACGGTGTCTTGGCTCTCAACGTCACGGATTCGTTTCTCCAGCGCGGAAACGGACGGTCTTGAACTCGCTATTTTTAACGCTCGTGCTAAGACCCAGAAAATACCCAATACACTCAGCTAAGGGAAGATAGCGATAAACAGGGCACACCTGGCATGGACTTAGCCTCACCTCAGCCATGGCCACCTGCTCTTCATTAACCACGGTCGGCTCCGATGGGTCAGCTGGCACCAATGACCATGACTTAGCTAATTTCTCTACCAAGGTACGCTTGGCAAAGGCACCAGCCGCCAAGAAGTCCGCGACCAGGGCTTGGGTGTTCACCGAGGGCTCTTTGGCGGCCTGCGCTGCAGACCGCTAGTTACCCCAGGACCCGTCGGCAGCAGGTGACCCTTGTACCTCGTCAGACGCTGAGCGGTCTGCAGACCGCTGACGCTGGACAAGCTCCTCAACTCCTCTGTCCTTTGACGAAAGAGTCCCGACCCTCAAGGGATTGGAGCAGATGCTGCAGCAGCATCCTGCCCACCCTCCTCCCGCGGTCGCTTATGGGAACCCAAGTGAGGGAGGTTAAGGACCTCACCATAGGTTTCTTGCTGCGGGGTACCAACGACAATGCCTGTAAGAAGAAAAACTGGTGAACAGTTTCCACTTAGAAAAGGTTACCAAAAAAAAAAAAAAAAAAAACAGTTGGAGGGTCAGTGTCCACACCTTCTTAGCCTGCATCTCCACTCGCTTGCGCTGCTTTTCCTCGCGAACCCGCTCGGCCTCAGCGACGATCTGCTTTGTCGCGGCATCTCCGGACGCAAGGGGTGATCGTTTCACTCGCGCTTGTTCTGCACAAGACAAAAGGGAATCCGGTCAGAACCAAAAGAAAAGCCCACATACAAGAGGAACAACAAGTACCCTTAGAAAAATTTGGAAGAATAAGCAGGCCTGCGATAGCCAGGAAAAAATCATTAGCAAAAATTTTAGCTTAGGAAGCCAATTCATAGGCTTTCTATCGTTGGATTTGCTTTGCTTTTGCTTGGGCCTGTTCTGGGCATCCACTACCCTAGCCATGAAAGAGGGAATTGGCCTAGGACGACCGTCTTCTCGAACGTAGAAATGGAATTATCAAGCCGTCTTTTTCTCTGCTTCGGTCGGCTCTCCAAAAGGATTCTTAACCGGCTTCCCATCATTCCAATTTGGCAGATCTCCCCAACCCGTTTCTCGGTGCACGAAAAAGAAGTCATACTTCTAGTTTTTAACCTTGGGCTTCTTCTCGATGGCCGTTATGAAGCCTTTCTTATTATTGAAACAATACCACCCGAGGTCCCCGGTCTTGCTGGGAGCTCGTTGGACTGTGTGGACCTGTGTGAACGCACGACCGATGCAAGTCAACTCATGCAACTCACACGTCGCGATAAACGAGCATATATTGTGCCAAGACGTGGGTATAATATGCGTAGGCCCCAGTTCATAGTTATTCAAGATGTCCACGATCACGGGGTGGAATGGGAACCTCACTCCGTAGGAAAAGACCGCCCGATACATTGCTATACATTTGGGGGGTGGCTTATTGATAGTGGCATCCGCCTCCAGAATTTTGAATCTGTACCCCGCGGGCAGGAGGTACTTCTCCTCTAGTGCCGATCTCTTCAGAGAAGCTATGAAGTTGGGGCTGGCGAAGTAGGTGCTCGGCCCGTCCTGTATGTCCGAACATGCGGGAGCCCTAGGGAAGATCGTCCCCTCGGCCACTACTTCCTGGACCGGCTTTTCTTGAGCACGGCTTCTCTTCTTCAGCACGACCCTTCCTAAGCTATTTGTTCCCCCCTCCGAGGAAGAGATAGTGCTGGTAGACTCAACCTTAACCTCAACGCTCGACCTATGGGAGCTAGAGGAAGAGCGAGGATTAACTTCGAAAGTTCGCTCAGCCAGCAACTCATCAGGACTCTTCCTTCGAGCGGTCACCTTGATCTTAGCCATTCTGTATTCCTGAAAGTTAAGCATTCGGTCAACCGCCACATCAATTTCCCACGGATAAACGACATCCTCCTCAATGCTGAGGATATTAGGAGTAGAAGAGTACTCATAGCTAGACCACGAGGGGGTGCCGGGCTCATATATTGGCACGACATAGGGGATTTTCTTTGGTTCCCTAAACAGATTCTT
This sequence comes from Carnegiea gigantea, assembly GCA_029747015.1. Taxonomy (NCBI): domain Eukaryota; kingdom Viridiplantae; phylum Streptophyta; class Magnoliopsida; order Caryophyllales; family Cactaceae; genus Carnegiea; species Carnegiea gigantea. Next base: position 296,248 of record JAKOGI010001007.1, on the reverse strand, counting down.
TGGGGGAATATATGCAACCACCCGGCCATCAATTAGGGCCGAGAGGCTTGGAAACTGAGGGTGGTGGCCCTCTATTTGAGGGCCGACTGACCTCTCAGGGACGTTCCCACTTGATGAACAGGATGAAGACATACTTATACAAATATAATACAAGGGACAACCCCTTTTAGGAAGGCGCGAGAAACGTACCTGGGAAAGATGAAGTGGCTGAAGGAGGTATTGAAGACGGAGATAAAGATACACACGAGCCCTTTGAAGATTCAAAGGGAAAGGTTGAAAATGCTACAGTGAACTTGAATAAAACCTAGGGGGAAAGCAGAGCTTCTCTCTCTAGAAATTTACTTCTCTCTCTAAAAAGATTTTGAGAGCGCATTGAAATGATCCTCCCCCAAGAAGCCCGACTTCGCTTATATAAGCGAAGTAAAAAAGAGAGAGGAGGCAGGGCACTCTTCCCTAGGCGCTTGAGGGAACGTAACACCACTCAGTCCCCGACACGTGGCACCTAAGCGCCATGTAACCACCTGAGGACTGCGGAGTACATCGTTTGACCCGAGTGCTATCCCTCACAGCTATGACTTGGTCGCTACACGTTTAGCCCCAAGGGGGGCTAAGGTTTCTTAAGCTCAGCCTCATGGCCGGTCGCTACACCTTTAGGCCCATGAGAGGGCTTAGGATCCGACAGCCCGGCCTCAAGGCCAGCCGTTACACCTGGGGGCTAAGGGTCTTAAAACTCGGCCTTAGGGCTGGCCGTTACACCTTTAGTCGCAATGGGGCTAAGGTCCTAAAGTGCGGCCTCAGGGCCAGTCGTCACACCTTTAGCTCCATTGGGGGCCAAGGGTCCTAAGAGCATGGCCCCAAGGCCGGTCACTATGCCTTCAGCCCCAATGGGGGACGAGGGTCCTGGGGTGCAGCCATTGGACGGGCGTTACGAATTTATTCCTCTAGAAGGCACTAGCGGCCCTCAGGGATGGTCTAGGGGCTAATCGCGAAGTTCGTATGAGAATATCATGAAAAGAAGAATGCAAGAACGGTAAAAGGGACACCAAGTTCATACGAAATGGGGCAATTTCTCATCACTGCTGTGAGCGGTTACAAATCAACTTTTACAAAGATCAAGAACCCCAAGCCTACTCATCATCGCTAGAAGGGGAAGGAGCGTCGCTCGACCTCGAGTTTTCTTCTTAGCTGCCCACCGATTTAGGATTAGCTCCTGGGTGAGCAAGCCTCTGGCTGTGCGCCCTGTGAAGGGCTTCTCCCTTCGTCTCAAACTAGGATTCAAAAACGCTCCATTTCAGACACTCCAAGACCCACCTCAAGGTGTCAGCCATGAACACGCATGAGACTCCTAGTGCCATGGCATCATTAAGCACCATGGTGTAAAAGACAGCCTGAGTTAGCTTCGGAATGTGGCAGTCTCAAGAAAATGCCTCGGCTACATGAAGGTCGAAGTAGGGGCAGAGGTCGCGATAGCCCTCAGCAAGCGGCTGAAGAGGATAAACATATTCCCTGTAGCTCCGAAAGAAGGTTGCCCTAACGTGGTCAGCTGCCTGCTTGGTATTAAGGAAGTAGGCAAATACAATGGTGCAAAATCAAAGATGAGATTCTCTCTCCATATATATATCACGCTTGCTCCCTTCCTCTCTACAAGGGTTGTTAGAGCTGAATCAAGTGACCTTCTCCCTGAGGATTTCACTCCACCTTTATAGAGGGAGGTGGGCAGGCGAAAGGGCAATATGCTCCCCGAGGGGGTAGCAAAATCGAGGCACCACTCAGTTTACACCATGTGGCGCTTGTCTACTCAAGCCGCCGCAACGTTCCCAACCCCAAAAGGGACCTACGGCTCTACGGCGCAGCTCGCGGGCTGACCACCAGGGGTTCATACCCCAAGGTCGGCCGCTTAGGCTGCAAGCGTGGCCCATCAGACAGGGGCTATACCCCCAACTCCCCGAAGAGGGCCAGGGGCTCGACAGACGCAGAAGTTGAGCACCATAATCGTGAGACAATGCTAATTGTAAACTAAATGACAGCTTTCATAAAGAAATCAAGCCCCTGTGCAGAGAGGCGACATTTTATTATCACTATAAACGCCTGCAAACCAACCTTATAAGGACGAGAAGCATGACAAAGAAGCGAACTACAAAGGTAACCTAAGACTACTCATCACCAGAAGGGGCTGGGGGGTCATTTGCGCCCGAATTCTCCTCTTGGTTGCTTGCTGGCCTGAGGCCACCTCCTGGAAAGACTCGTTGGTGGATCTGGCCTCCATAAGGGCACGTTTGTTGATGTTCAGCCAGGACTCCCTTGAGGGTCGACTTTAAGTCCCCGGCCAAGTCCCTGCTCACTACGGATAACTCCACAGCATCGTTAACCACCATACCATACAAAGTGGCCTGGACAATCTCTGAGATGTCGAAGTCGCGCGCCGCTTTCTCCGCGTCGGATAGAGTAAAGCTCGGGTAGAGGTCCCGGTAATCCACCGGAAGCGGTCGGGGAGGACGAGAGGCCCTCCTCAAATTCCATTGAAAGGTCTTTATAATGTAGTCGGCCATCTCCACAGTATCGCGAAAGGGGGAAAGGCCATTGCAAAGGGAAGAATAGAGTCTCTCCCTCTAGAATGCTTGTCTTTCTCTCTCTAAAAATTCGAAAGCATACACAAATGACCCTTCACAAGAATTCCCAAACTCCCTCTTTATAGAGATAAGCAAGGGAAGTGAAGGACAACGTGCTTCCTGAAGCGATTTCAGAACCATGGTACCACTCTGCTCACGACATGTGGCATCTAGGTACTCAGTGCCTACCTCGAATGCCATAAATCTGCAAACAAAGGGGGGCTGGTAACCATACAAAAGGGCCCCGAGGCTGCTCACTCTACTCTTAGACATGGGGACCGAGCCTCAAAGGTAGCAGCCCTTCATTCACGAAACATCAGAAGATCAAGCCCGGTAGTACGACCCTCAGACCAAGTCAATCGAGCAGAAGTACAAGAGTAAAGCGAGGCTCGAGAAAAGAAGACCATCGCTTTATTGCAGACATTTAGGGAGTTACAAAAAAAGGGAAAAGAAGGAGGAACGAAAGAGGACACAACACATAGAACATACGTTCGAAGGTCATCGCCAGCCGAGCTTCACTCCTCGCTGCCATCACTGTTGGGGGGGTTTGGTTGTCTGACTCCGAAGTCACCTCTCCTTTCGAGTCGTTGAGTGCCTCCTATCGGCGGGACTCCAAGATCCTTCCCCTGTTGTGCCCTACCTATGCCTGGAAGGTGCTCCACCGTAGCTCTTTGAGGACCGATTCCATTATGTCGATCATCCACCCGTGCAGTACGCCCAACTTCACAGTGTCGTTAAGGAGCATCGTAAGGAACACTATCTGGGGCATCTTGGGAAGGTTGTAGTCTCGGGCATACTCCTCAGCCATGGCCATATTGAAATCGGGGCATAAATCCTCATAATCAGAGGGGAGGGGCGGAGGAGGAAATGCAACCTCTCGACGGTACCACTCGAAGTTACCCAGAACATAGAGGGCCATCTCGTCCATCGTTAATGAGCAGGGGAACCCCATCTTGGAAGAGAAGAGACTCTGGTGCAAGGGAAAGCCGCATGCACGACATAAAGTGGGGCTCCAAAACAACATCCTCTTATACCCCAAAGTTGATGAGTTCTTGTACCACCGACCAGCCTCGAAGATCAGCACTGCCTCGGAAACCCAAGCATACCACTAGTCGACAGCCAAGTGTCAACTCAAGAGGGGGCAGCTGACCAAAGACAGGCCGTTTCCTGAAGACCCGCTGACCTCCATTACACGGACGCACTCCACATTTCACCTAACTACCCAGGCAGGCATACGTGCATGTAAAATATGAGGGGCTGAATACTTCGGAAAATATAATTTTTCTAGGAAGGCCCAAATATTCCCAATCACAAGTTAGGCCCAATTAGGCATAGTGGGCCCTAGCAGAACCCTTGGGGCTCCCACTAGAGGCCTAAACGGAGCAGGCAGTCGGCAGCCCACTTTGGGGGTTTCCCAGCATGAAATTACCATCCTACCCTTCGCTACAGGAGTTATAAATACTCACATACCCACCTAGAAAACGGAATTCGCACTCTGACATAATTTCCTTTACATTCTCTCTCTTTATTGCATTTATCTCTCATTTGGACCCTCCTTTGACTTGACCGTTGGAGAGGCGTTCCTCGGACTACAACCCGGGGGTGCCTTTTTCGCAGGTCCGGCACAGGAGGAGAGGGCCGTCAGCTAATCTGCACGTGCCATCACATAAGCCCGATCCCTTGTCCCACGTCATATCCAGCAACGTACGAGAAGTTCTCGAGACAAAAGTCAGAGAACTCCTTCCCTTTTATGTATCTTTTCAGCTTCGTGCAAACTGCAACCTTGTGTCTCTGGGAAGGAAGAGTCAAAAATTTGGGGAAGCCCATTTATGTGCCTTTTTTTCACCTTCCATAACACTGCAAGAATAAAAATGAAGAAATCCATATCGAATTTTGATTATCAATTTTCAGCATGAGCGAAAAAGAAGGGGCTTGTGGACCAAGCTGGTACGTCACTCATCACAAGTCATTGTCATTATAATTTTAAGCAAAATAAAATAATATACATATAATAATTACAATAATTATTCACATACAAAACTTAATTGAACAAGATTGTTAAGATTTATTATAAATTTAAACTCAGCCAATATTCATACACTTCAATTTCGTTCTTTACCAAATATTGAAAAAAAAATAAAAAACCCAGAAAAGAGAAAAAATAATAAAAAAAAAATTCTCACTTATTTTTTTTGGATAATTACATGTATCAAAAGGTACAGGAGTACAATGATTGCAATAAAATATCAACATAAAACACACAAACTTACTAATCGAAACAAAAACAAATAAGGACACTAAGCAACCTCCCATCAGAAGGCTTAAGTCGACTACTTACTAGTCATAAAAATAGAATATAGGGAAGTCAATAAAATATGACTATGTCTCTTTCGAGGAGTCCCGCCCATGGAATCATGGCTACTTTTCCATATTCTAATCTCTCTGTGCCTGATGATCTATTCGTCCACCTCTAAAAACATAACCTAGGAAGAAATACATAGATTAACTACTCTAGCATAACCAAAGCAATTTCCAGTCGTTGGGAAAGCAAATCAGCTTTTCTCAAGTCACCCCTAATACCAAAACTGATTAGAAGGTTATAGATTTCCTCGTTATTAACTTCAATTTTTCACTGTCAATCATCTTCTTAGAAATCAAGCTTACATTTGGTCCATGCAACAAGCTTTTAGATCCCTTGAGTTTCCTTAGTAGACAAATAAGGTAAACAGATAATTTATTAAAGGATATCTTACAAACATCTAAAAAGAACAATAAAAAAGAAGGAAAAATTTTCTTAGTCTATTTTGTTTCTTTTTCAGTTCATATTTACAAGGAGGGAAAATATATGACTTAACCAATTTTAAACCCTAATACCCTATAGATTAAGTTGCACATAAGAAAACATACACTCAACAACCCCCCCACACTCACAGTGCAACTTCGATTTCACTTTTCATCTTGAATCCTCATAGTGATACACCTTGCCATCTTGGGTGCTCAGTGCACAATTTGTACAAAATTTTGAACATTAGATCACTAAAATTGGATTTGTGCCTAGACATATTTACTAGTACATTGCACATGAAAATAACGTACAATAATTATTTACAAGGAAAAATTAAGTAACAGAGGTTTTAGAAGTATCAAATTCCGAGGCTTAACAACCAGCTTGTTGAGCAAAACCTTCAATACCACTATTGAAAATTTATGTACAAATTGCGATATCTTTTGAGTTAAGATGCTTGCCAACTATTTAATAAACTTTTTTAATGAAAAAGGTGCTTCTGGGCATCCTATAAATAATACATATCTTACAAGCTTTATAAACTTGAAAATGAGGATTTGAAATATTTGAAACGTATTCTAAAACTAGGCTTTAGTGACAACAAAGATCCTGGCAAACCATTGGCAACCCCGAACATAACTCCCTCTATTTAGCATCTTTGTTTAGGGGTTTCCTTCAAGCCAAAAAGGAAAATATTTAACTACTACTAACTGAGTTTAGCATGTCTATTCTTATACAATGAAAACATACATACATACATACAAACACACACACACACACACACACACACACACACACACACACACACACACACACACATATATATATATATATATATATATATATATATATATATATATATATGTATGTATGTATATTGTAAAGTAATGCATATATAATAAGCATCACAAAAGAGATAGAAAGTGTTAACGTACAAAATTTTTCTTCCCTGCATCTATGGATCTAGTAAAATACGAATCCTAGGACAAATCGTAATACAACTCCCCTCATTACTATATTGGCATACCACGCACCTCTAGGTGATTAGATTATCCTCTGAAAATGACATTTTGAGCTTCCTCTTATTGCATGCACTCTTAATAACCATACTTTGATCCATGTGATTCCAAGTATTACGCATCCATCTCTTAAGCCTTTTCCCACTCTTGTTATCCTCCATGCACCAAATGATTGAATTGAATCAAAAGATTGAATCTCATACCTCTTATCAACAATTGCTCACCTTGTGCGTTCGGTGCAGTGCTAATTTTCTTTCTTAGTCACATTTTCTTGTTTCCTCAATGCTTTTTCCATTTCTAAATTCATTACAAGGTTATGCTACAAATTGAAAGGCATTGCCTCCATGATCTCCATTAACTGGATTATCCACCTGCATGTCGCCACCTTTGCAACTAGGTGAGTTGGTATGACTAATGCAAACATATATGTATGCCATTGAACGTTTGTCAAAGGACTAAACCTTGTTCCGTTGCTTCATCTTTCCATATGCTGCTTGGGAAAGCCTAAAAGATCTCAATGGTCCCCTTCTCGCAGTGTCTCCTAAGAGCTAATACGTGATGTTCATGAGTGACTCATAGATAATGTTGGTTTTGTGTAGCCATTGCCTTTTGTGCATGACATAAATGTCAATGTGGACTTAGATTCTATGCTTTGCCTATCAAACTCCATACTAAAGCTGCTACTCAAAATTTTTTGCCCGTACTTAACTCGTCTGCATTTAGAATTTTATTCTCATTCACCTCCTCGACCATCACAATGTCATTTGTGACTTGGGAAAGTTTCTTACTTAGGGGTTTATCATTATGCTCTGCTAAATGCTCTCATTAAATGCCATGTCTACTTCTACAACATGGCTATATGTTGTTGCCAAATTGCTCTCAAAAGTACTCTTCTTTGGTTCTTCTTGTTTCTCACTTCCTTCACAACTAATATTCTGATTGTTCTCCCTCGACCGGCTCAAGCACATATTAGGACTTCTAGCTATACATTTGACATTACTAGTAGTTAAATTCAGGGGGTCAAAACCTAGCTTACCAATTTCTTGGATGAGTTCCCCAAGGGTTGCTGCAACAAACCTTGGCCTTCTTTAAGGGCTCCTTTTCCTAGGAGTGTTACATAATTCCTTTATCTTACTCAATTACTTCCTTAACTCATCATTGGTGGGGTCAAAATGGATAGCCATAAAAAGGTCTTGGCGAGCTTCTTCCTTCAATCCCATTTTTAATTAAGCTTGAGCTCCCTTGAACCAGCCTTTGACAATAAATAAATCTAGTTCCATGACCAAGTCACATTGACATTTAGCAAACTTAAATTCATTCAATTTCGACCAGCAAGCAGCAATATTCAATTGATAGTAATTGCAAGTTCATCCATCACATTAGCATCATGCTCATTTTGAGGAACAAACACACATATTGTAATAGCTAAGAATTTTTTAATGTCAGAGTAAAGACTTAGATTAATAATTTTACGAGTTATGTTTTATTTTATTAGCTAAAATTAAGCTGAGATTTATATGTCTATTAAAATGAATAATTTTATAAAACTTATTTTCGAATTTTCGTCACTTGGAAGGCTATGTGAATGCGTAAAATTAGTAAACAATTGAGTGTTAAGCTGTGCGAGATTAGCGAAATTGACTAGGCTTGATTTTTGGGTCTAGGTAACTAGTAAATTTGGATTAATAGAACAAAAACAAAACAAAATAAAATAAAAGGCAAAAAGAGGGCTTTAGCCCTTGACTTTCGCGAATAGAGAAGCACGAGGAGGGTATGCTATTTGACCCTCAACGACCCCCACCACCGCGAGCCACAGAGAGAGAGAGAGAGAGAGAGAGAGAGATGGAGAGGAGAGGGGCACAGCGGTGGCGGCACACTGGCGACGGGGTGCCGGTCACGGCTACCACCTGGTTCGTACAGTAGCCGCGCGATGCCCGAGCTCGAGAACAGAGGGGGGGAGAGAGAGAGGAATTGAGAGAGAGAGAGAGAGAGAGAGGGTCAGCAGGGAGGTCGGCGTCGAGGCTCAACGACAGTCGCCCGTCCGAGGTGCCCCTGCCGACGGGCTAAGCCAAGGACCACGCGAGATAAGGGTTCGTGGGTTAGGTTTTAAAACCCTCATCCGCCACCACCACTATTATTGTCGTCTGGCTTGAAGGTCGGGAAAGCGAGAGGGAGAAGGAAGGAGGACACAACAGCAGCAGCGACACACGAGCAGGCATAGCTGTGAACGACAGGGAAGGAGAGGCATGAACCTGGCCCTAATATGCCCAACTAACCCATTAATTGGGTACTTAAACTTGGAGTTAGGTGGGTGGTTCTTAATTCCTACACTACTACTAATTTGCAAAGTTTTATCTTTTGTTTAATAAATTGAGTTGCATGTCGAGTTAGAAATTGATTAAGAGAGAATAATGGTAATAGTCAGGTTGTTTGAGTTAATTAGAATGATTTGGGATTGTAATTGAGATAATTTTGAGGATTTTTATGGTCGGCGCTGTGAGGAGCGAGTTCGGATTGCGTAATAAATTGGTGAATTTTCGAAGTATGTTGCCATGTTTTAATACTGTGCTACTACTTGTTAATTTTCAAAAATCTGGTTGAAGCATGCTGATGAATCGAGTTGTGGTTTTTAGCCTTGGATTCATGTGTGCGCTATGTGTGTACGTATGGACTATGTTTTATGCCAAACTGATGCATTCGTAGCTGTTCCAGATTGCTTGTTTTGTTTGAAGGTCTTAAATTGAATGATTTGTGAACTAAGAGTCTGTTTACGATTGAATCTTGCTTGATTCACTTTGACCTGCCCTACCATTCTTACATGGAGTCTTTTGAATAATTGAATTCCTCAAGCAATTAGCTTAAGAGTCATTTGTTTATTACCAAGACTAAAGCAACGTCCTGATTACTTAAATAAGTTACTCGAACGTTTAAAAATCACTTGATTACTTCCAGAAATCGTTTAAGTAGGTTATTGAACTGGAAATCAATGTGAATTATAAATAAATATGTTTACAATATGCTTAAAGGCATGCATTGATAAGTGTGTAAGTGAATTGCTTTGATAAAGACAACCGTATTGAGTTATGTGGTTAATAATGACTAGTATACCTAAATAATATGCATTACATGGACTAAAGTACTCGTTTACATACATTTACAAACTAAGAATACATTCTATAACATCATTAAACAGCAAGACCACTCCACTGTGAGCACTCATGACCCCCTTTTGAGCGAGGATAACTTCCATTTGACATAAATGAGTCGATTTCTGCCTGTCATAAGGAAAACGGAAAAAGGGGGAAAGAGTAATGGGATGAGCAACCACACACTCAGTGAATATTCCCCGACCCCTTAAAAGACAAAACCGTTGCAGGTAATAATACCATTAATAGCCATACGTCAGGTGCTTATGTATTACTATCGTACTAGACAATCATAGTCCCCAAGGGCGGGTTGTTACTCCTAAACTTCGTTCTAGCTGCTTAAAACTCATTCTTAGGCCCCTAAATAACCAAATTTCTTTTAAAACCAAGCACTCAAACATATAAGCAAGCAACGAGGGTTAAGCACAGAACTTTCATTCATAGGTTATGTACATTCAAAGCTTAAATGTTTGATTCATTAAGGACATAGCCATGCCTTACTTGAATTTATTTTCGACAGCATCATGATAAAATCTGGGCTCAACAACCTTAGTGATAGCAACTAGAAAATTTTGGTGAGAGGAAGAGAAATCAGCATATGTGACATAGTGAGTGATAGGATAACCCATACCTAAGGACACTTTTTGGACTGGATCAGCACATGAGGGGGGTGTTTCAGTGTGGTCACCATAACAAACAAAATCTTTCAAATGGCTTTGGGGTTTTCGGGCTCGTTCTCCATGCCTCACACCTTGAACTGTCGGTGGTCCAGAGTCAGTGGGCTGGGGATCCATTCCGGACTGTTGTGCATTTGAGGTGCCTGCTGGACTACTTTCTATGACTCCCCCTAGTTCTGAGTCTATCACTCTCTCGCTGCCGTGACCCATCAAATCATAAATGTTTTGGTCTAAGCTCCCCCTATCGTCTAGTTGGGCTTCACTGTTCCTTTGGCCCATTTCGACATCATTCAAGACACCAGAATCATCATACACTACCTACTTTCTAATTGTATGCTCCACATATTAGTTCTCCTTGCCCACCTTTGCAAATAGGAAGACATCCTCAAAAAATCACATCTCTACTTATGAAAATTTCTTAATTATCCAAATCATATACCTTCCATCTTTTTGTTCCAAAACGATATCCCATAAATATGCACCTTTTGCTCTGAGAGGCAAACTTGTCATTCCCTTTTATTTGGTTTTGGACATAACAAAGACAATTGAACACCTTAAGATGGTCAATAGATGGTTGTTTTTGGTTGAGAACTTCATAAGGAGTTTTTCCTAGTGAAATACTACCAGGAGTCCTATTAATTAAATGTGTAGCTATCAAGACACACTCCCCCCAAAATTCTAAGGACAATCCGGCTTGAAACCGAAGAGCTCTAGCCACATTCAGACCATTTGTTTGATAATAATGTTTTTAAGCCAAACTAATTATGAGTAAGTTGTAGGCTTGTCAGCTTTTAAGACGAGTTTTTAACATCACTTCCTTTAAAAAGCGAATGCATACTTGGTCATTAATTTGTGTATAAGCATGTTTTCTGAAAATGAATGCTTGTATGCTTTTCGAAAGACAAATGAATTTATTCAGGTATTTTAGCCTTCTTGAAAATGGAAATGCCATTTTTATGATACAATGGAAATTTTGATGCAAAACATGTTGAAAATGAGATGCATACAAGATATTTTGGGCTAGGAAAGTGGTGCTAATGGTTTGGACACAAGTTTAGGGATGGGACCAAGCTACAGGAACCGTAATTCCTAGGGAGTAGACCCAGAAGTGGGAACCCTAGAAGGCCCTGATGAGGGTAAATGTCCACTGAATATGAAAGGCCCCAGGCATTACTATGAAATGTGAATGACGATCTCACTTGAACGAGCACAAATACATGAATCTGATGCCCTAGAAAATGATTTCTTGACTAATGTGTGTTATGAACTCCTTATTCAAGGATTATGCTAGTGCAAATGTTTGGAAAAGTATATGTACTATTTAAAAGAACCCTTTGGATTCCAAATGACTTCTTTGTGAATAACAACTGTTTTTATAGGTGATTACTTGATTTAAGTGAAGGTGCCAGCCTTGTAATGTGTTAACGTCATTTTCTTACGAAAAGTACTCTCATTACTGACTCGCGCTGAACTCTTTGATGTTAAGTGCTTATGTATGAACTGAAGGCCCTATTATTATCAATGCTTTTATTATAGCTTGAGGCACCTTGCTATTGAGTCATTTCTGCCTGTTATGTGATGCAAAGTAAGTGTAATATGTGGCTGTCATTTCTAAGTTATGAAAGTCCTAGGTTAGGCAAGTTGAGACTTCTTCTATGTGGAATGAAAGAAGAAAAGGGACGCCATTTGCATTCTGGAGGACATTGAGATATTAATCGATATGGCTTGCCTTATATGCTTATTATGTGATATTAAATATCAAATTGTGTGTGATGACTACTTAAGAGTATTATGTGCAACTGTTTTGTTTTCTTGGGCTTGAGAATCATTCATTGAGTATGTGGTAGCTCATTCCCTCTCTATTTATACTTTTTCCAGGTTTTTGATGTGACAGGTAGAAGTCGGTTCATGTAAGCCAAGTCGAAACTACTCTCTTGCTTTAGATAAGGAGTTATATATGTAGATTATGAGTTAAATGTTGTAATGCAATCTATTCATTAGTTCTTGGATGTATGTAGCTAATTTCTATAGCTTATGTAATACACATTGACCAGTTGTCGCTCTGTATGGCCGAGTAGGCCAATCATCTAAATAGTTGGTCATTCGGTTTAGTTGCTCTCAATTATTTTGGGATGTAAATCTCAGTGCTTCAGATGTGTGATCCATTGAGTTGCACCTTTTATTTCTTTTTTTTATTGAAATTTATACTTGGTATACTCCAGGCGTGTGGCCCATAGAGTTATAATCTTCAACTTATAGCCATCGAGTTGGTTGAATATGTCGCTTATGTATTATTAATTACACGGACCTAATGTAAGACTTTGACCCTAGGTTATGGTCAGTTTTTAGGTGAAAGTCTTTCCGTTTTGCTCTAAAATTTTAAAAATCATTAATGTCCCTAACCCTAAGGGATAGGGGTGTTATAGATGGTATCGAAAAAAGGTCCTATGACCACATGACCTGAGGCTTGTATTTTTATAAAGTTTCTCAGGTACGTCTTGAGTAATAATATGTTATAAGGAGTATCTTAGGATACAGTGTGTTCCTAATATGCTGATTGATCTAACTGCTTGATTGCTATGTTACTGGAGTAAATCGATGGACTGAAAAAGTGAGTTATGTGCTAGAATATGAGCAAAACAACTTCTGTTCTCTTGAGTAAGCTAAGTGCCGGTTCCATTAGTGATTGTCTTCGCGCACGCACCATTGATGATCCAGTTGAATGTTCACTCGGTTTCAAACTCAAATGATTAGAAATACTCTAGGCTTACTCTTTGCCCTTAAGTATGATTTGCTCCTCAGGCCCCATAACAGAGAGAGCAGATGTACTCAAAAGCTGGTAGAGAAAAGGCTAGACATGGATAAGCTATTCTCCATTTTCAAAACGAGAAGATTTTGGAATGCTACAGCCTTTTTAAATACTGAGTTGCGTTTGCTGTCGCATTCAAAGATTAGCACTTACTCTACGATAATGCATAGGTTTAAATGCACGAATGTGTGTTCTTATATGTGATTGGATGCTGTTTGTGAATGTGTGCATGTGAGATGTGTACCTCTCTGGACTTGCTAATAATAAACCATTAGGAAAGTGATTGAAGGATTATTCTCTACATTTGAAGGTTATATTAGATGGTACCTTCCTTTTTGAAATTTTGAATTGTTTAAAGGGATTAAGTGTGACTTTTATATGTGTGCATGTAAAATTAGATGATAACTAGGGTCTTATTCATTATTACATAAGTGTTATTCCGAGCATTCCGCATACTTGCCATTGATGCTTTTATGTGGTTATGATCTGTTCTTATTGTTTGTATGAAATATAGTTTCTACTCCCTATCATGCAACTACCATTACTCACAAGTTAATTAGGTGTCATGCTTACTGTCATACGAGATGTTATTCTTGTTATGGGATTGGTGGCAACCTGGTTATATCAAACCCCAACACAGCTAGAAAGGAAACATAAGTAAGAGCCTGACAGACTTTGGAATTGCTACATACTAGAGGAAAGGACCCCTATGTCACCAGCGTACACCTAAGTATTATTACAAATCTAAAACCTAGAAGTCTCTAGATGATTGGACCCTCCTTTCATATTGTGAGTCTTTAAGGCACCTACGACCATATATGGGCAAATTTGCTCTATCGACCATCTGGACATACCCATGAGGCCATCAATGCCATTCTCTTCACTTGACAATGATTGTTAACTTGTAGGTTGCCGACTTCTAATCGTTCTAGGAAAGACCAAGGCTTATCCTATGAGTATAGGTTGCAAGCGAAGGATTGCATCTAAATATAGTCCTGTAGGTGCACTCTTACATAACAATTGGTGCACCCTAGTGTTTTCGGGCATCAATGTGGCAATACATGTAATGTTAATTCCATACAAGCCTACAAGGTTACTTAGGTTAATTATGGAACAGTCATTGATGTGTTTCGTCAATGGATTGTTGAGTATGAAATTCCTGTGAGTGTGGTTATGTATATGATTGAGTTGGATGAACCACTTAACTTTTATCTAGTTAGGGTGATGGGATTGTTGGTTTGTTGTTTGGTCTAATCTTGTGATGGAGGTCTGGTGGTCATCCCTCACTTCCAGAATGTTTAGGCAAGAACCAAAAATCAAAAACAAGCCTAGACATCAAAATATACCATGCTGCCGGGTCAGATTGCACTTAGCCGTGAAATCTGGTTATGGTCACCTAATTTTGGGGTGACTTAAGTCCTTAATTTTGGTGTTCTCATAAACCCTAGGATGTTAGGTTTCTAATAAAACAAGTTTCAGCCTCATTGGAGTTCATTTGCTCATCCAAAACCTATGTTTAAGTCAAACTGCCCTGAAGATAGTTTACGTCCAGATTTTACCCGGTTTTTGAGATTAAATTTCTTAATCTTCCATGAGGTCTAAGTGTCCAATTTTTGCATCCCTGAAAATCTTAAGATCTTAGCTTTCATTTCCAATTGGAATTACCAGATTCGGAGTTCAATTGGTTAGTGAATTAAGCTAATTAGTAAACCTGTGCTGTTTTGGAGTCCAATCTGCATGGTTTTGGGAATCAGGCTGATTCAAGGGGCAAATGACGTCCAATTGCTGTGATTAAAAAATGAGGGTAATATAGACATCTTGAGGTTTCCATCCATGTAAGAAACGTAGCAATTAGTCAGCATTTGATGTGTCAAGCATGCGTGACAAGTTGAGGCAGAAATCGGCTGGTTGACACCCGGTTACTTAGCCTAGTAGTTTTCCTCCTTCAAGGGGTTTGCTTAAGGTGTAAGCTTGCCTACTTGGTTAGCTTGAGCTGCTTGGTAAGCTTCCACTCAGCCACATTGGAGTGAGACACGTGGAAGCATATATTCAGCCATCACCATCACACATGTCAAGCTCGAATTCAGCAGCCTTTTGCTAGGTGGCAGCCGTGTATCTTTGCCCTCCAAGGAAGGAAAATGAGTCACAATTATGCCTTAGATATTAAGAAAGGTCTTAGGATAAGTAAACTTGTGTATTAAGCTTGATTGTACCGGTTTTACTTTGTTTTAGTTTAAACCTTGTATAAGTGTGCTTAGCTAGACTAATACCTTTCCTCCCTTAGAGGGAAAGGTTGTTTCATGACTTTAGTGGCTATATAAGGCCGTGTACTTCTCACTTTATCAATCAGATTTTGAGTTTAAAAACTTTGAGAAAAGACTTTGTGTCTTGAGTTCCTCTTAAACACTTAACTTGCTTATCCTTAATTAGGCCGATTAAGGTGGTATTCAAGTGAGTCTTAATCATTGATTAGGTGGTGTATCTGTATCCTAATCAAAGGTTAAGGGCCCTAAGCTAGGTGATTGGTGGTGTATCTTATCTAATCACAAAGCTTAGAACTATCCCAAACACATTGAATTCACTTAAAGTTCATAAAGCTAGCTTTTGGATTCCTTAAACCATAAGCTCTCTTTTGTGTTCTAATCAGTGAACTTCTCATTCTTTTCATTCCACACATTTCCTACTCCTTTGCTTACTCTTTTCCACACATAATCAAGGCCAAAACAAGGCTCTTTGCATCAGATTTCCATTTGAACTCAAAGCCATCTCAAACCGTGAAGTGAGGCACTTTCTAGGCGAGCTAGGCAGCAAGTTAGCACGGTCACCCCGTGCCATTAAGCACGGCCGTGCCTCCTTGGCCGTTGGGTGTTTGCTTGTTTTCTAGTGTCCTTGATGTGAGTTGACCTGGGTTGCTTCATTCCCTTGAGACTTACATCATCTTGAGTACCCTGATTTCCTTCTATTGTTTTTCGGTGACCTCTTACTCATGTATTCCGTAACATGATCTTGTGACCATAGAAGTTGTATTTGCATACGATTATCCTTGTGCATTTTATGCTTGATCGGATGACATGTTAGTGTGTCTCTTATTGTAGTTGAATTCTTGGCCTTAAGAATTATGAATGAGTATGTGCCAAATAATCGTTTCTATGAATGATCTGAGCGCCACAAAATGATGGGATTAAATTGTCTTGTATTATGCATTACGTGATGGGCTTGTTGGGGGGACCTAAGAGTTGTGCTTTTATTTAGCCGATACGATTATTGCCATCGGTGCTTCAGGGTTGTTCGACTGTCATGCTATCATGCTCCCATTCCACGTACCAGCGTTTCACAGCCATATAATCCCGCACCTGTGTGAATATGTGATTACCTTGACTGTGTGTTATCTATTTAAGTATGCACTCTAGCTGAAAATATTTCGTTTGTTAATTATGGTCATATGAATAACAGGAGGCATTAGCCTAAGAGCACTGAGTAATTGCTCCTTTAACCCATTGTAATCCATAATCCATAAGAACTACAACCCTCTTAAGTGAGGAACCCCGTCTGAAATAGCTTAGCTAGGTAGCTGAACTAGAAGTCACGCTATAAATGTATCATTAGATATAAGAATCTTACGCCAACGCTACCTCATCGCCCCGTCTACAACCTGTACATGAGAAATGTATTAAACCTCTACGGCTCATTAGCCTACATTCTTAACATATCATTTCATTCTCTGAGTTGCTCCCTTTACTTGTTAATTAATTGACGGCTCCATGTATTGCCCAGATATTTGCTTATTTCATATACATAATATTAACTGATGTTGATTATTCTTGAGTGTGGAATGCTAAGATGTTGTTCTACATGTCATTGCAAGCTTATATGTCATTTTTGCATGTTTTTGTTATTCATTCGATGCTAAGTGATGCTATGCAGTGTCCCTACAAACCTATGGTGATACAGAAGCCTTGGCAGATTGACTTGATCATAAAATGATTTGATTCTTTCATGCTTCATGATGAAATTGATTCAGTTGTGTACCTTGACTCGGCCTTCATTGCCACTAGTTGTTATGTATAAAAGGTTCCTCAGATGCCAACTTATGTGCTTCAATGTAACGTGGTTTTTGTTTTTAACTTTTGTTTTGACATGAATTTGCAAAGGACACTCATGCCAATTCATCTGCCCCTCTTTGATGGGATTTGCCCTCCGCGCCTAAATAGAGTGAATAGACGTTTGAAGAGGATTGGCGAGGAAGAGATTGGATACCATAAACCTTTTGTTTTATCGATTTGAAGAGCTATATTTAGTTTTAAAGTACAATTTGTATTCTACTGTAAGTTTAGATAGTTCGTGCTATGTGTGCCATTTCATCTTTCACTGAACTACGGACTTTAGAATTTTGAGGATCAAATCCTTTTAAGGGGTAGAAAATGTAATAGCCGAGAATTTTTAATGTTAAGGTAATGACTTAGATTAATTAATTTATGAGTTATGTTTTATTTTATTAGCTAAAATTAGGCTAATATTTGTATGCCTATTAAAATGAATAATTTTATAAAACTTAGTTTCGAATTTTTGTGACTTAGAAGGGTATGTGAATGCGTAAAATTTAGTAAATAGTCGAGCGTTAAACCGTGGGGGATTAGAAAAATTGACTGGGCTTGATTTTTGGGTGTAGGTAACTAGTAAATTTGGATTAGTAGAATAAAAACAAAACAAAAATAAAATAAAAAGCAAAAGGGGGGCTGAAGCCCCTAGCTCTCGTGAACATAGAAGCACGAGGGGGGGGTTTGCTATTTGGCCCTTGACGACCCCCCACCACTGCGAGCCAGATAGGGAGAGAGAGGAAAGGGGCGCTGCGGCATCCCGATCACGGCTGCCACCTAGTTCGCACAGCAACACCGCAAACCCCGAGCTCGAGAACAAAGAGAAAGAGAGTGTGAGTTCGAGCGAGAGAGAGGAACCAAGTGAGAGAGAGTCAGCGGGGAGGTCGGCAGCTAGGCTTAACAGTAGTCGCCCATCCGAGGTGCCTCCACGGGTGTGCTCACCTAAGGACCACGCAAGATGAGGGTTCGTGGGTTAGGGTTTTAAAACCCTCAACTGCCACCGCCACTACTACTGGTGTCTGGCTTGAAGCTCGAGAGAGCGAGAGGAAGGAAGAAGGGGGACACAACAGCAGCGGCGACACACAAGCAGGCATGGTCGTGAACGGCACGGAAGGAGAGGCACGAGTCTGGCCCTAATCTGCCCAATTAAACCATTAGCTGTGTCCTTAAGCTTGCAGCAAGGTGGATGGTTCTTGATTCCTACACTATAACTGATTTGCAAAGTTTTATCTTTTCGTTTAATAAATTGAGCTGCATATCGAGTTGGAAATTGATTAAGAGAGAATAATCATAACAGTCAAGGTGTTTGAGTTAATTGGAATTATTTGGGATTGTAATTGAGATGTTTTTGAGGATTTTTATGGTTAGTGCTATAAGCAACGAGTTCGGGTTGTGCAATAAATTGTTAAATTTCCGAAGTGTGTTGCCATGTTTTGATATTGTGCTATTACTTGTTAATTTCCAAAAATCTGGTTGAGCATGCTGATGAATCGAGTTGTAGTTTGTAGCCTTCGATTCATGTGTGCACTATGTGTGCATGTAGGGACTGAGTTTTATTCCAAACTGATGCATTCCTAGTCATTTCAGATTGCTTGTTTTGTTTAAAGGTCTCAAACTGAATGATTTGTGAACTAAGAGTCTATTTATGATTGAACTTTACTTGATTCGCTTTAACCATGCCCTACCATTCTTACATAGAGGCTTTCGAATAATTGAATTCCTTGAGTAATTAGCTTAAGAGTCGTTTGTTTGTTACAAAGACTAAAGCAATGTCCTAATTACTTAAACAAGTAACTCGAATGTTTAAAAATCCCTTGATCACTTTTAGAAATTGTTTAAGTAAGTTATTGAGTTAGAAATCAATGTGACTTATGAATTATATGTTTATTATATGCTTAAGGTGTCCATTGATATGTGTGTATGTGAATTTCTTTGATATGACAATCGTAGTAAGTTATGTTGTTAATGATGTTTGTTAGACCATTCGTTTGACAAGAATGCTTTTAAGCAAAACTGATTATGAGTAAGTTGTAGGTCTGTAAGCTTTTAACTCGAGTTTTTCACATCACTTCCGTTGAAAAGCAAATGTGTCCTTGGTTATTAATTTGTTTATAAGCATGTTTTGTCAAAATGAATGGTTATATGCGTTTCGAAGGACAAATGACCTTATTCAAGCATTTTTGTCTTCTTAAACATGGAAATGCTATTTTATGATACAATGAGAATTTTAATGGAAAACGTGTTGAAAATGAGATGCATATGAAATGTTTTGGGCTAGGAAAGTGGTGCTAATGGTTTGGACACAAGTTTAGGGATGGACCCAAGGTACGGGAACCCTAATTCCTAGGGAGTAGAACCCGAGATGGGAATCCTAGAAGACCCTGACGAGGGTAAATGTCAACTGAATATGGAAGGCCGAGAGCATTACTATGAAATGTGAGTGATGATCTCACCTGAACGAGCACAAATACATGAATCCGATTCCCTAGAAAATGATTTCTTGACTAATGTATATTGTGAACTCCTTATTCGAGGATTATGCTAGTGCCAACGTTTGAAAAAGTGCATGCACTCTTTAAAAGAGCCTTGTTGGATTCCAAATGACTTCTTTGTGAATAACGACTATTTTGATAAGTGATTACTTGATTTAAGAAAGGTGCTAGTCTTCTTATGTGTTAACCTCATTTTCTTATGAAAGGAATCCCGTTGGTGATTCGAGTTAAACTCTTTGATGTTAAGTGCTTATGTGTGAACTGAAGGCCCTACTGTTATCAATGCCTTGATCATAGCTTCAGGTAACTTGCTATTTAGTCATTTCTGCCTATTATGTGATGCAAAGTAAGTGTAGTATGTGGTTGTCATTACTAAGTTACGAGAGTCCTAGGTTAGGCAAGTTGAGAGTTCTTATGCATGGAATGAAAGAAGAAAAGGGACGCCATTTGCATTCTGGAGGATATTGAGATATTAATGGATATGGGTTACCTTATATGCTTATTATATGATATTAAATATCAAATTGTGTGTGATTGCTATTGAAGAGTATTATGTGCAACTGTTTTGGTTTCTTGGAGTTGAGAATCACCCACTGAGTGTATGGTAGCTCATACCTCTCTATTTTCCCTTTTCCCAATTTTTTGATGTGACAGGTAGAAGTCAGTTCATGTAAGCCGAGTTGAAATCACTCTCTAGTTGAATGTTGTAATGCAATCTATTCATAAGTTCCTGTACGTATGTATTTAATTTCTGTAGCAGATGTAATACACATTGATTAGTTGTCGATCTGTATGACCAAGTAGGCCAATCTTTGAATAGTTGGCCGTTTGGTTTAGTTGTTCTCAATTATTTTGGAATGTAAATCCCAATGCTCCAGATATGTGATCCATTTTCTAATGAAATTTATACTTGGTATACTCTGGCGACATGACCCGTAGAGTTGTGGTCTCCAGCGTGTTGCTGTCAAGCTAGTTGAATATGTCGTTTATGTATTATTAATATTGCAGAGACCTAATGCAAAACTTTAAGCCTAGGGTATGGTTAGTTTTTAGGTGAAATTCTGTCCGTTTCGCTTCAAAATTTTAGAAATCATTAACATCCCGAACCCTAAGGGATAGGGGTGCTACACATATGCTGCATAGATTTTTCATATAAATTAAAAGCCAGCCTATAAACCTTTGTTTTAAATAACTTGTCACCATCCTCCTTTATCATTTGTGATTTCAAGAATGTATCATGGGAAGACTTCATTCCTAAGGTTTGCCTTCTTACATCGTCATCACAATTATCACTGATTTTAAATCAGAAAACTTAGCAAATAATGGTCCAAATCGACATGCATGACAAATGAAATTTCACTCTAACTCCAGTACAATTAACAACAATAAAACACTTAGCTAGATAGCAAGGACAAGATCCTAGACCAAATCTACAAATTCATCAGGAGATGATAATAATGCAATTCAAGAAGCCAACTTTGAGAGGGCAGAGCACACTTGATTTAAGCAGCTAAATCACACCAACCAAGCAACCATCAACATTGAATATCTGCTCACACTCTATCACCGAAGCCACAAACTCAGGGGGTTGCAATGGCCAAGCTACAAAGTACCCAAAGGCTAAGAAACCCTAATTCGAGGAATAAAAATTCCACATACACTGAAATCAGAACCACATTCGACTTGCCGATCAAAATCCCAAATTAGTGCAGGTCCAAATAGAATTTAGCTAGAAACGAAGGAATATTAGCTGGTGTATATCAAGGATTGAAACCTAGTTTGTATAAACCCTAAGTATAGAGATTACAAAGGGAAGCAAAAAAAGATTTTAATAGATGATAAGGTGAGATTCGGGGAATACAGAGAGAGCGCTGGAGCCGACGACGACCTCAAAAGAATTGTCGCTGTCGTTGAGTGAGAGCGAGAAGAATCGAATGGGGCTAGACCTGGCAAATGTGTCATTCGGTTCCAGTAAGGATCAGGTTAAGTTTGGGTCGGATCATGTTTCGGGGTAAGTGACATTTCAGGTTGGTTTGGTTTGGGTCGGGTGAACTTCGACTCGGATCGATTTCGGATCAATCGATTTTTGGTTCAATATGCTTGTTATGCAAAAATAAAAAACTTTGTAGAAAATTTCGGGTCGGGTATGGTTCGGTTGAGGTCAATTTGGGTTTCAGGTCCACTTTTAGATGAACATATTTCAAATGTCGAGGCGGGTATGGGTCCTGTTTTCGGGTCTCAGGTCAGTTTTGCCGGGTATAACTGCGGCTATTTTCATGGAGGTGATGGGAGAAGTTTTCAAAGCTAATTACCAACCGTACTATAAAAACATATTATTTTAAAGATCAATAAGTAGATTGGATTGGATCTTCAAATTCCTTTTAGTTCAAAAAAAAAAAGAAATGAGAGAATCCATAAAATTTATTAAGTGAGACCCATTTTAAGTAAATACAGAGTAACCCAGAGTGGGTTATTACCAATAATAGTGAGAGTTACTCAAACATTTTTTTTCCTTTTTTCTTATGCTAACATGGCATTTGGAGTACGCCAAATGTACATTTTATTATATACATCCGAGAGTTTATACTCTCAGGCTGAGTCAGCGCCGTCTCATAATCAAAGCAGGATATTCACAAAAACCAAAAACGAAAAAAGGTTAGAGTTGAGTTAAGGAGGCAGTTACGACTTACGTGCAGTTATCCATCTTCCCTCTCCCCCCCTCTCTCTCTGTCGCTTGCTCTCTCTCTCTCTCCCCCATAATAGTTTGCAGATTCTTCATTTTTCTCTCTCTATTTTCTCTCTCTATATCTATATCAATGATAACTAATATTGATATAATGATAAAGTTGGACAATCCTCAAGTTTTTGAAGGAGAATCAAATTAAAACAGAGGGTTAAACAAATCTGAGTTGAAAAATGAACAACCATTGTCATTCAATGAACAAAGTAAGTTTCGGAACAGGCTTTAACTTCTGGATTAGCAATCTAAATTCGACCATTCCTTAGTCTTATAATGATCTTTGTCAATAAACTAATTATCAAACTTTACATGCTTGGTGAATGAAGTGGGTTAGTGGATGAACAATATTAAGTATATCATAGTGACTAAACTTGAGTGAAATGATGAGTATAGGTTTGCTCACTGAGTTTCAAAGAGTTGTTTACGATTGAGTTTAGGTTTTGTTCATTATGTCATAGGACATTGTTCACTGGCAAATGGCAGCCACAGAGGTGAGAAAGTGAAAGGGAGAAGAAGCAGGACAATGAATTAGGTAGAGAAAATGAAGTTCCGAGTGTGGAACATTGTGGAGGAATTGAATAAGCAGTAGCGTAATAGGAAATTCTTCATGAATCAATTTCCGTAGCCATCAGTTTCTCCATCCAAATAGAGGAGCCACCAAAATGGGATTTGTTCATCAATCAAGTAACCTTTCTTCATGAGCTCTTTTGAAATATGCACTATAAAACTTCAACTTGTTCATCATTTCACATAGCGCTGTTCACTACTTTAATTTGTTCCCAAATTGTTTGGGATTGTTTACAGTAACAAAAAGCATTAAGTTTGCTATGATTTTGGTAAATTCTTCGGGAATAGGAAGAGAGATGATGTTGAGGGCATATAGGGGAGAGGGGGGGAGAGGGGGGAGAGAGAGAATCAAAGTGGAAGAAACTGTTTTAAACGTGGAAAAGGAGGAGATGAGAATTAATTCAATTTTCGTTTTTAAAAAGCAATGCCAACATGTATAAAAATTATCTACATAGATTTGGGAGTAGATACTCCCATGTGTACATAATACATATTGCGCCAAATGGGATACTGGCATTAAGATAGCCTACGCTCCCCACCTTCCTCCAAAAAGAAGGGGGGGGGGGGGGAAGAGGGACAACAAACGTGGAGATTATGATTTTGATTAGAACTCAATCCTTTCTTTCTCTTAGAAGAAATCAAGGTGAACAGAAAAGCATGTTGACCTGTAAGCAACATTGGGCATAGATGAAATCAAAAGCCCAAATTTCAACTTATTTCCCTCAAATACATGAGATATTTACATTTACCCCTCCTATGTACTTTTTGGGCAACACCAACAATGCGATATGCAAAGTTCTAATAATTTTGGTGTTTTTGTCTCATATTATCCATGTTTTTATCAAGGATCAATACTCAGTAATCAATCTATTTGAGGACACGTTTTCGTCGTTCTCATCCATGCTTTGCACAGAAATAGAAGAATCTAGCCATGGACCATCCATTGATGTGGTCCTACAGACGTGTTCTGATTCCGAACCCCTTGAGATGTAAGTTTGGCTATCGTATGACAACCTCTCGAAAGCTTTGAACCTTAATCCCTCATTTGTTCCACTGCTTTTGACAATGGGTGCTTGGACAGGAATTTTCCCTTCGATCATGCTCACCACTGATGACATTGTGGGTCTGAGAGAGGGAGATGGATTGGTACATAGTAGCGCCAAGGTCAGCAATCTCAGTGCCTCTCCCTCAGAGTAACTGGAGCCTACATCCAGATCTACGAGCTCTAGCATGTTTCCTTGCTCTTGCAGAACATACGCCTTCACAATCCCATATGGAAAACAAGGTTAAACTTATATTCTAATTGTTCAATAGGTGGACTGAACGCAAGAGTAGAAGTGCTTCGAAGATATCACGAAATACAAACCAGCATACGAGAATGTTGAGATAAGCATCTGCACTTAAGTAATAGTCAAAGAACCAGACATAGCGTAGGCCAAGTTAGCTTGTTGAATGATTGGCTTCTCCCAGGCCCAGCCCAGGCGATGATTCACAACTCGCAAGTTGAGCTAGGTTGGGCTTAGTAGATATTGGTTTCTAATATGGTCCAATTTGTCCCCTGAAACAAGCTCATCTTGGCTGCTCGTGAAAAATTTTGCAAGCGATCTGTGATTTTTGCTAGGGATCTGAGTACTGTAAAGAAAATTTTTCAGATCAGTCTAACATGAGTCTCAGGATAAGCTAACCTAACCCAGCCTGGTATTGTCCCTCATTTTTGCATGCTAGAGCAAGCCATGGCGAGCTCAATGTGGACCAATATACCAGCCACCATTACTTGACAATCCCTTTAATGTGTCCGTGTTCTTTCAGCTTTAAACTTGTAGTTTGTAGCTTCTTACAGCTTTTGGAACTGTTTTTAATCGTTTCTCTGAACTACTCAAGGCTCCTTGTAGCTCCTTCCAGTTTCTTACAGATTCAAAAGCTTATAGTTGAAAAGAGTGGGCCATTTGTACCATTTATGGTGAAGATATGATACAGGATTTATTCTCTTCGTTCATACAGAATAAAAACAACTGATTAGATGCACACAGAACAGAACAGGAAAAAATCATATGTATATCAAAAAACAAAGCAATAAGCAAAAGCAGTAGGTTACCCAGTCTAGAAGATAAACAAATTCTTCCCTTGGCCGATAGTTGGTGTTGCTCTTTCCACTCACAATCTCAAGTATGACAACTCCGAAGCTGTAGACATCTGCCTTATCCGTGAGGTAACCCCTCATTGCATATTCAGGAGCCATGTATCCTCTGAGAAACCAACACATGAACAGAATAAAGAGTGTTTACCATAAAACCAACTCTCTATGCCTCTGAGAGGGTAGATCCTAGTAGGCGTCTTTCTCTTATTTGACAAATAAGAAAACCAACTCTCTATGCAGCTCCATCCATATAACAGACAGAAATATAGAGTTATGCTTACTATATTAAGAACTGTTCATGTGCCATGTTGGAGTTACAACTTCAAGTACCAAACAAGACTTCGGGTTTGGGACTACATGCATCTCTCAACAGTTTATATTTTTCTAGAGTGAAGGATCAGATATCCATATCCGTGTCAGAGCATTGAATCTCTGACAAGAATGGCATCGGTGAAATGAGAAGACAATTCAAGTTATCTGAAGAACTGCACAAACTAATCATAACTCTCACATCATAAATCATTTAACAGAAGAAAACAGAGTCAGTAAAACAGTCAACCGAGTAAAATGGAGAAACCTTTTTCATCAGCTGGGTAAAATTTATAGGTACAGATTGAAGGAGGAAGACATCTAAACTCACATTGTTCCAGCTATTCTCGTGCTAATGTGAGAATTTTCCTCGTCATCAAGCTTAGCCAAACCAAAATCTGATATTTTGGCGTTCAGATCCTTACCAAGCAGCACATTAGTCGCTTTAATGTCCCTGTGAACAATTTTGAGCCTTGACTCCTCGTGAAGATATGCTAGTCCTCTTGCAATTCCCAAGCATATTTTCTTTCTAGTTTGCCAGTCCAGGTGCAACTTTTGATCATCTCGGCCTGAATATTTTGCATTTGAAAAGTCAACAGTAAGAGCAGAAGGGAACCAAGTTTCCTCTGCAAAAGAGAACATTGTACAAATTGATGAAATGAACTTGCCAAATAGCGCACGGGCAAGGGAATTGTTTTCCATGTATTCATAGACAAGGAGCAGCTCTTTCCCTTCAATGCAACAACCATGAAGCTTTACAAGATTTGGGTGTTGTAAAGCAGAGATCATCCCTATCTCGTTGAGAAATTCCCTATTCCCTTGCTTCGATTTGGCGGAGAGCTGCTTCACAGCAATGACTTTGCCATCTGGTAAAACACCCTAAAATCACCAGGAACCAACATGACAAGGCAGCAATGCTAGTGAGCAGGACATATCTATTGATTAGTTTTAAAGGGCGTGCTCTAAAATGCAATTTGTTCTTTTGTTTGGTTGTGACGTGACCTATCAATTAAAAATGTCCAAATTGAAGAAGAAATCACACATACCTTGTAGACAGGCCCAAAACCTCCTTCCCCTATTTTATTTTTGAAACTAAAATCATCTGTTGCAGCTTTGATCTGCCTCAAGCTGAAATAACCAGTGTCTAACCCCCGAAATTCTGCAGCATAAGTTCAATGAGAGAAATAGTTTATAGGAAAGGATCACAGTATCTACACTTTCTTCGCTTGTTTTGCTTCAGATCAGCTAGAATTGGTGATGCATTGACAAGAACAGAAAACTTAGGCACAAAGCAGGAAGTAAAAAAGAGAAAGAAATGTTAAAATAGGAAAGCTCTAATTTGCAGGACTAGTTCAAGAATAATGCCAAAATTTGGGGTCAGAGAACCTGCCTGCCCCCCTTCCCCCCCCCCCCCCCCCCCCAAAAAAAAAAACAAAAAAAGAAAGCACAAGAGTTATGAAAGGCTTATTTACGAGTATCGAATCAAACAATTAGAGATGTCCTGCTATTAACATGCTCAGAAATAGATAATCAAAAAACATCAAATTACTTATGTACAAGATGCATTTCTAGTATGGAAGAAGAAATCCATATGACATGTAAAATAATCAACATGCGCAATTCTGACACATAATTCACCTTCATTACCAGGGCCTTTTCCACCTGAATAGCAATTTATCCATCATCAAGAATTTGTGATTCATTGACAAAAACAGAAAACTTAGGCATGAAGCAGAAAATAAAAAAGGAGAAAGGGTTGTTAAAATAGGAAAGTTCTTATTTGAAGGTCTACTTCAAGTAAAATGCTATGCTAAAATTTGGAGTCAGAAAACCAGCCCCCCCCCCCTCCCCCCACCCAAAAAAGAAAAAGAGCTAAAAAAAGCACAAGAATCACAAAGGCTTATTTACAAGTATCTAATCAAACAATTAGAGACGCTCTGCTTATTAACTCGATTAGAAATATATAATAGAAAAAGCATCAAACTAATATTGTACAAGCAGCATTTCTAAGCATGGAAGAAGAAATCCATATGACATAAAATAATCAACATGTGCAAGAGTTCTGACACGTAGTTCACCTTCATTATCAGGGCCTTTTCCACCTAAATAGCCATTCATCCTGAGAATTATTAAGACTGACACAACGATGGCACATGAAGCAATAACAATCGCGGCAATAGCTCCAACAGACAACCCCTTGTCAACATGGAAGTCTGAAAAGATAGAGAAACATATTCACTAAGAGAATATAAGCTAGAAATATGAGCGAAAAAAGGCAGCTTAATGAAAAAGAAAGTTAACTAACTGGGTCTCACTGAAATCCCAGATATGAGAGGACCATAGGCGCCTCTGTCTGGAGCCCCTGTGGTTCCTTTTCCTGCCCAGTATAAGTAGATCTCAAGTGTGCTGTCATTGACATAGACATTTTTGAACTCCTTAACAATTTCCTTATTAGCACCTCCTGCTTCTGTTGCGATATTGAAATCCTTCAGAACTACGTTCCCCTGTATGGTAAGATATACAAGGGGGCAAAAGAGGGAAAAACATTATCTTTGAAGTGAGCTTTGGTGTAAAGGGCTGAATGAAAAGTGGCAAACAAGTTGTTAAAGTTGGTTCAATTGTGGTTCTGCTTAGAATTGATTTATACTCAGGATGTTCTTGAATTGTTTGGTAAAGCTATCAAGAAAATACAATCAATATTGGCCACGCTAACACATTTGGGTCAGTTAGTTTAAGTGGTTCAAATTGCATTGCCTTATTTTGGGTCATGACAGGTATGGTTTTGGCTCGCTCAATTCAAGTAGTTTAGAATGGGTCAGCTTTGCAAAGTCTGCTGAATTCTGCACTGTAGGATACATGAAATAGAATAACACAAAAATTTTTAGTAGTGACTAGACTGTTGACTGACCTGAATTGCCACATCAAAGAAGCGCCTACCATTACTACGGAAAGTCTGGTCATCAGCAAACATAATTTCAGCAAAATGTAGCTTCACTGCATAACTTCCTTTTCGCATGCAAAGGCCATAGTACTTGAGTGATATAGGAGCCAGACGAGCTGTTTCGTAAATGCCACTGATATTTGAATCAGATGCAGCTACAGCCAAGAAGCCAGCACCATCATTATACATAAAAGATCCTGTGCTGCTGTAAGCCCACTTCTGAAATGAAGTGAAAGTCGAAGGTCCCAAAGGGCTAGAATCTTCTTCATACTCCTTTCCTTCAAACTTCATCTTGCCTCCCCCACAATTGATAAACAAAGAATGATCTGTAGAAGGATAAAAGGAAATGACCAGGACATTAAAATTCAGTGTTCACTTGACCAATAATGAAGACCCTGGCAAGCAATGTTTTGGGTTCAGTTCAGATGA
Organism: Carnegiea gigantea; assembly: GCA_029747015.1. Taxonomy (NCBI): domain Eukaryota; kingdom Viridiplantae; phylum Streptophyta; class Magnoliopsida; order Caryophyllales; family Cactaceae; genus Carnegiea; species Carnegiea gigantea. The sequence continues at coordinate 267,491 of JAKOGI010001007.1, read as the reverse complement.
TCAGGTCAGATGGTGAAATATATTTCCAAATTGAGTTAGTTGGGTCCCGGTCATGTTTTACACAGGATTGGTTGGTCTAATAGGCTTATTGAGAGAAAATGCAATCAAGGTAAGCCGACCAATTTTCTGGTTGTTGTGGTTTGAGTAGCTCATTTGAGGTTGCATTAATCTGCTCTGGGTTGTGTCTAGTTTCACATCAATGTTAGCCAACTGGATAAAAGTGAATTTTACTGGAAGTAATGTTGATACTCACATTGGGCCTCACTTTCACAAGGAAGGTCTTTCATTAAGCACCAAGTAACTCTGCAAAGGAAAAAATTTTTAGTAATTAAAATTACCTGAGCCCTGATTATTTCTCTTTCGCAGTATGTCTTTATGTAAATAAGATGAGAGCAGCATACTTATCATTTTTTGAAGGTGAATAGCTGCCTACCATGTTGCTGGTGCAAAAACACAAAGAAGACAGGAGCAAATTATAGATGTTGTAGGATAGAGAAAAAAGAACAAAGAGAGCTAATAATATAACAGATAATTGTACACATTTGGCTCCTGACAAGTAGCAGCAGATGAGCCTGTGAAGTTGTTATAAGATACATCACTGCACTAACAAAAACAAACAAGCATTACAAGGTTTGGTATAAGAGGATAAAAAGCTGAGGGGGGAAAAAGGATGGAGAAACAACTGACAATTTGTGCCTGTTGGAACTTATCCAGCTTGGTAATGCTCCAGAAAGTGAATTGTTTGTCAGGAACCTATATTTCCAAAATAAATGCTAGAATGAATGATGAGTTCAAGCCAGTATTTGACAAAGTTTAAAGATGGGTTATCGAAAAATAAACTTCAATATTTTAAAATTTGACTAACAGGAATTCCAGATGTTGCAGTTTTTGCATTGATTCTGGAATCGGACCACTCAGCTGATTGTAGCTCAGGTCTCTGCAAGGTAATATTTGACAGAGTTAGTCATTAAACATATCTGTTGTCTTGGTGGCACCATCAAACATGGTTACCATTTATAGTTGACATTACCCCTTCTCCATTAGAATCAAGGGGTATCCTAGTTGGTGAGAACACTCTTTATCCACTATTTAGGCTGCAGATTCAATCCATTCTAGCGCAATAATGACACGGTCCATCCGCCCACCCCACCCCCGGGCAGGGCCCAAGGGCACAAATCCTATCTTGAACCAGTACTGGGCTCCCCCCCCCCCCCCCCCAAAAAAAAAACCACCCAAAAAAAGGAAGTATATAAAACACAGCAGAAAAAGCCACAACTCACAAATGCTTTAGGTTGGATAAGTTTTGGATATAATCAGGGATTCTTCCAGTAATTAAGCAATTCCTCAACACCCTGAATGCAAATTGAAAGTGTTAGAAGTCAATTCACGACAATTGCACATCAAGATCATTCCAGGGTAATTATACAGTAGATTATAACTCACAGATACTGCAAATTTATCATGCCAGTCAGGTTTGGGAAAGCATTTCTTGTATTGAGATCGGACATTCTCCTGTAAGTCACAGCAGAAACCCATCAAAATTTGTCTTCACCCTTTCCACATTTTACCTTTAAGCTATTGAGAAACTGTTATATAGAAGAGTATGAACAGAAGGGACTCATATTGCTCTCACAAAATTTGCAAGTTCATCAAACGAGAATAGCTGGATGGAACAGTTCCCTGCATAGATGTGCCTTGAAAATCCCTATGCAGTACAAACAATGGCTCAGTTGAAATCTGGAATGTATACAGAAAACTGTTTGTTATGCTGTCAAATCCTGATATACTTACAATGTGGTAAGGTTGGTCAAGTTGCCAATAAAATCAGGCATTTTTCCATATATAGAGTTCCCACTCAGCCTTCTGAAAACAGTTCATAATATTCAGCCAACAGACACAGAGAATGATTATACCTCACAACTAGCAGCGTTAACTTACAGTTCTTCAAGGTTCTTCAGATTGGCAAATGTTTCAGGTATTGTTCCATTAAAGAAGTTTCCAGCAAGCACCCTACCGGCAATAAGGCTCTTTAGATGAACAATGATTCATTATATGGATGAACATAAATGTAGCTGAATAAAAGGTAGTAATAAGTTGATAGAGCTTTTTGAAAACTGACTCACATTCTTCTCAAGTTTTTCAAGTTCCCCAGACTTCGTGGCAAAGGTCCTTCCAGTTGGTTATCTTCCAGTATTCTAGAAAAGACATTGCATGGCAATAATAAGGTTTGAAGACTAGTCATATCAAGACACAAAGTTAGCCGACTGATATGACTTACAGCTCTTGAAGGGTAATGATTTCTCCAATTTCTTCCGGGATTGGACCTGTGTGCTGGTTCCCCAAAAGTGAACTGCAATGCACACGAAATCAGGTATAATCTTGTCAACACTACATAAAAGTAAAATGAAAACCAGTGTTGCTTGGACCTGGATACACCCTGTCGGCATGTCAAGTACCCCCCCACATAGTCCTGAATCCTGATATCACACTCATTTTTTGACGGAATTTTGTGGGATTTATCCTAAATTGAGAGTCACGGTCTATCGCCATGTCCAAGTTTTGAGTGTTCCGTGTAGAAAACGAAGGCGAAATAAAGGGTCTGAATAACATGGAAAAAACCAGTTCAGCAAAAATTTGATGGCTACACTTACAAAGTGACAAGTGGGATCCCTGATAGGGTCTTGGGAATTGTTCCATTAACATGGTTTCTGGAGAGATCACTGCATTGCAAAGGTAATATCATGAATATCTTTAGTCCTGAATGTTACGAAAGTAGACATCCTGATCAGCAGTTCAAGCCAATTAGTAATAATCAGAACCAGGGAAATGCCATGACTTACATTTCCTGCAGGTGAGTGAGGTTTCCAAATTCTTCAGGCAAAACTCCTGTAAGATTGAGACCCTTCAACTGACTACAGCACCAACGAAAAATTCCAAAATAAATAAAAAAAGGATCCCGTGACAGGAAACAGAATCAATAAGCCAAAAGAGGTGAGACTTGAGCGCTGTCATGGCAAAAGAAGTTTTAGAAATCAAATTACTGATGGCTAAGTTTTAGGATAAAGGGAGGGCAAGCAAAGAACTTACATATTTGTGACATGGCAAACAGTGCCTTGGCTAAATGAACAATTACAGGTGACATTGCTGAGAATAGTGGGTGCAAAGTACTCATAGAAGGTTCGTCTTCCTTCATCAATGCAAGATGTTTGACGGACATTCGTCCAGTATTTATTCTTCAATTTGCTAGAGACTACTTGCAGTGCTCTCACTGTCAGGCCACAAGCAAGATAATCAAACAGCTGAAATAGTAACCGTGAACGAATTACTTAGAAGCCAACTTGTATTGATTGTACACTATAGTGTATTAACACATTTCAGAAAAAGTTGTTGAGATGTTAGAACAAGACATGGTAGTAATCCCCCCAAGGTTGTTAGCGTAGCCAAACTATAGTAGCTATTGTCTCTATGATTGCACAGTGCGTTTGTTTTAAATTTGCTTTGGTTTGTTGCATTTTGGTTTGGTTTCTATGGGAGGAATCATTGAGAAGGATCACAGTGGCTCTCAAAATGGCTGCTGATATTTAAATGAAATATTTCTTGCCAGAACAATATCTCATCTAAGAAAACTCCACAAATCTGCATTCATAATGAGACTGTTTATAGATTTGCGGATCTCCTCCCCCCCCCCCCCCCAAAAAAAAAACTTGTCGGATATTAAGAAACAGTTATTCACAGGTAAGAAGCAATTAGGAAGTTTGAATTTAGCTTTTTCACTGAAATGAAGACGATCAAGATTGTGTTTGTCAGTCACATGTGCGCTGTAGATGCCAGGTGAATCAATGTCTAAAGAATTCGTCCTTTGTGTTTAACTTGCTCTACGTTTCGAGATTCTTTACAAGAGTCTATATGCCTCTTGCTTCAAACATACCAAGATCTTTGTCATCTTTGGAAAAAAATGCATCCGTTCCTATTCAAAACAAAGTCTCCTTAGAACTCTAGTACATAGAAGTACCAACCTACAGAGCACCGCACTTCTTTTTCATTGTTGATGCTTCATAACTTTGAAACTGCACCTCTAGAGTTTCAATTGTTACTGAGGCTATGGCACTTCGAAAAAGATAATGGAGGGGTCAGCCAAGCATTACAGGGAGTTACAATCGAATATGGGTGATAAAGATGTACTGCAATTCCTTCAACAGTGCAAGAAGTTTAGACCTATACATTAATAGTGAAGTAATCAGGTTAGGATTAGTGAACAAATGTACGGGCACCTGACAGGCTGACACATTAACAGCGAAGCAACCAGGCAACAGATTTATGCACACATTTGGGGGCATCCTTACACATAATAGTTGCCTATCCACCAGGCTCCCTATACAAAGTGAAGCCAATAGGCTATCGAAGGTTGGATCACTTTCTAACTTATGAACCTAATTCCAGGCCTCTAATAATAGAGGATATATGAGGATTTGTAAGGATCCACCACCCCGGGATGCAATCTCCCACGAATGGTCGGACTTGTCTGCTAGGGAACTGTACATTTTCTAGAAAACAGATTTATTTATTTTAATGTTTCTTGCAAGTCAGGCAGAACTGGGCCTACAGAGACACATGGAGTTGGGCCTTGGGCCTGAACAAAGAACCCGGCCAGGTTCCCGGGACAGGACCGAGTCCAGTCCCCTGTGATTGGGCCCTAACAACTTCTTCAGCCTGACCCAGAATTTGGGTGCAGGTCTGATCCAGGAACCCGGGTGGGTTCCTTGGTCAGATCAGATCCCCTGATTCTGGTCTAGGTAGATTCGACTGCCTTGCTCTGAATTTGTTTTCCCAAGTCTAACAATGCAGGAACAGATACCAAATGAAACAGTTAAAAAAAAAAAAAAAACGTTAATCTTTAACTAAATAGAGTCGTTAGTGAGTTTCAGGAGAAGTTACAAATCATGACACCTTTCGAAGCAGATCATACTGATAGGGATACTGAAGGGACAAATTGAAGCTGGTTTAAAAGTGTTTTTGGAAAGAACCCCAGCAATCCCTAATGTGGGGACCATCCTGGCTCCTTGATTTGAAACCGAAGTTCTAGATTCAGGGCTAAAGGTTTGTTGATGTGATGGAGTACGTCTCATCACCGTCCGTCATCAGTTACGACCTCTACTAATCAATACGAGAAACTAAAGCTCAATCATACTAACAACAAATTAGAACTAATCATATAATCAAGGAACAAGGTCATGCAAAATGAGCAAAAAAGGTAAAATTGTTCAAATTGTTACAGCAGTGGGGATGAAATTATCTTAAAAGATTACATCTTTGCCAAATCGCAATCAACTAAATTTCCAAAAAAAAAAAAAACACAGTGAAGAAAGGGAGAGAAGGTTATAAAATGTGCTCTCAGTATAGCCCTACCTGAATCCTTTAGGAACCAAGCAAAAGACGGTTTATGAAATTGATACGATTTCTCTCTCCTAACACTATCTCCCTCTTTTAGAAAAGTCATTATAACTCTCCCTTTTTTCCTAGCCCTGTGCCGCTCTTAATGGTTTTTCGACCTCTCACCCTAAGGGTCAGGCCCCCTTTTATAGCTATTGAAGAGGCTATGTGAATCGGACTAGAAGAAGGAGACCTTATCCTATTCTGGTTAAGTTTCAGACTGTCTTGGTAGACTACAACTCAAATTAATTTGTAGAAATTAATTTAATTAGGCCCCACATTTTAGTTGGCATTAAATTCTGTCTAACTCAACCTAATAGAATATGAGCCTTATTAATAGTCCACACGTGAAGGGGCGTGTTGGAGTATGAAAGTGGATATTATCCCACATTGGTAAAATTTAAAGAATACGATAGTGGATGTTATCCCACATTAATGAAATTAAAGGGTTTGAGCATGTACATAAACTTGTGAGTTACTCCACTCATTACCAATTGATTTTGGAATGAAACTTCATTTGAACTTATATGTGTGACTCTTTGTTGAAAACCCAATTGATATAAAATTTAACATATATATATGTGTGTGTGTGTATATCTATATATATACAGTAACATACAAACATATATATATGTGTGTGTGTGAAAACCGAATTTATTATTTCCTTTAGCCCGCAGTAGAGACTGAAAAGTTATGGCATAAAATTCCAACAAAGCAGTTGCAAAATTGTTGGTCACATTACTTTTGTCATCCACTACTTGATCCAGGATATCATTACTATGATCGGATCTATGATTTTTGTCCGTACAATATAATATGCACAATTGCTATCGACGTCTGACGTCCTTCTCCAAATTAGTGTTCATTTATTTCCAATTTTATAACAGACAAGATAAAAGGAGTATTACTTTTAATATCATTTGAAAATAACATTCGCCTAGTGAATGTCAGTTTATCGACAAATAAAGTCCATAAAACTTATTATCAGCGATTTCGCATGCTGAGTGGATGATGCTAAAGACAAGTATCTCCAATCTTGATTTTTGAAGGACAAACAAGGGCTTTTTACTCTTTTAGGTATAGTATTTTTAATTTTACTTTTTTAATGTAACTATGTCTTCCTTTGCAACCCCTTTATGATCTCTCTCTCTCTTTCGACCAAGCACATCTATTTTAGTTAGGTTGTTAATGATTCTCTTTTAGGACAGTACTTTCTATTGGAGACATTACATTTTCTAAACATTAAGAATTGTACCAGAGTGAATAAGTGATAACATGTAGAGAATACAGTTAAAAAGGGTTTTTTTTTTTTTTCTTTTTCTTTTTAGAAATCATTAATAACCTGAAAAATCCATATAGAAATCAAAAGGTTGATTAGACCAATACATAAAGAAAAGAAAACAGCAGCCAATATACGGCAATTTGCTATTAAAAACCAGTCACTTTAAAAAAATAATATACCAAACCACTAGCCAAGCACATATTAATCTACTAATAGCATTGAAGAGGCCTACCATCAAAGGGAACCTAGTAAAAAGATCAAGATACTCAACAAGACCATTAATTAGTGCGTATTTTAAGACGAAACTCATAAGGTGCGACACTTTGCAAACTAGCTCGGTCATCATGAAAATATGAACAGTTTGGCCAAACAAGCAGATTACAGAATATCAATACTGACTGCACGTACAGAACAGTCCGTGCCAAGCTCACTCATCTTGGAAGATGAGCCAATCAGCTTGCGGCGTGTGCAGCGCAAGAGAGAGTAGGTGGCTCGCGAGAGTGGCTAGGGGGCGAGCTAACTTGCAAGTTTTCTTTTTTTTTTTTTGTATTAATTGGTTTTCCTCTTTTTTTTCTTTAAAAAGAAAGTTATGTGTTGTAAAGTGAGTCTATATATATCATTTTATTTGGTAGGTTAGAGTTATGAGTCTAACAGTATAGAGAAAAACGCTTAAGAGCCAAAAAATAAACTCATAATGTGATGTGCAGGGAATAAGCCCCCACTTGAGCACAATTTTGACCCACAATTACGCGCTCTAATTACTCGACCACCATTTGAATTGAGAAGTCCAACCTCATCACACAAACTTAACATAAGGATAAGAGCCGACACCATTGGAGCACAAACTTAATGCAACTGCTAGCTTTCCGACTGAAGCCAGCCCACACCTATTTTCTTGCTTGGCCACATTTAATATTTTTGGGAATCTTTTAATACATTAGTTTTCGGACCTAGAATCTTAATACCAAGTCTCTTCTCAGTTTCCCTAATTGATAGATCTTGGAACCTTAATTGATAGATCTTGAACCAGAAGACTGCTTCCTTCGGGAGACTCCTCTATGAATTTTTCATCCGACACTTTCGTAACCGTTGTAGCTTTTGATATGGATTTTCCAATCACTTGGTCTGGAACTAGAGATGGCAATGGGTTGGATTCGGATCGGATGTATAAACATCCAAATCCGATCCAATTAATAATCGGATTTGAAAATCCAATCCAAATCCGACTCCATCGGATCGGATGTTAAATTGAAATCGGATTGGTTTTGGATCAGATTAAATCCGGATATAATTGGATATAATCCGATTATATATTTTTATTCAATATTTGCATAATTTTTTATTTTCAACCTTATTTTTACTCACTTGTAAGTGCAATATTAAATACCTCTTTAATGTCAAATAACTTTTCATATTAAATATTTCAATGTATTTAACTAAAAAAGTGTTGAAAAAAGAGAATGCAAATTTACTTTAGAGTAAAATGGATAGACAATAGTACAACAGTTGAAAGAAAAGGGAAAAAGTACAACTTTGATTGACAAAGATGAGAGAGCTAGAAAAGGATCGGAAGAGAAAAGGAAATTACCTAAGAAAGAAGAGTGTACTGCACATAGAGCGCAGACCTTGTGCGGCATTTTTTGAGGGTTATCATATTAGGAGTTTTCTCTCTTCCAAAAAAGTTGAAATTATTAAAAAAAGATATCAGATCGAATGTCAATCGGATTGGATGGACTCTCCTCCAAATCCGCTCGGATCGAAGTAGAATTCGGATTATTTTTGTCAGATTCCGAATTGGATTATTTTTTATTGGATTCGCATCGAATAATTTTGCCTCGAATCGAATCGGATTTGCATTGAATTCGGACTATACTACTATTCCTATCTGGAACATAGCAACCAACTACACTTCTCCAATCGCTTAGCCTGGAACTTATATTGCTACTTCAACTTAGTCTAACTTGGTGTCGAAGTTATTTGTATCAAACATGTGGATCACGAGATCTGTAGCCTTATTGATAATTGTGGGAGAGATTATATCAACTTCAACTTCTTGTAAATAATGCATTTGTTTTAGACTTTATTTGGTCCTTAGAAAATTTGATGGAAAGAAAAGTTGGAGGAAAAAAATGTGAAGGAAAAAAAAAGTAAGGAAAAAATGAATTTTTTCCTCCTGTTTGGATTGAGGAAAAAAATACAAGAATTTAGATGAGAAATTTGAATGTTGATTAACTACTTGAATCATATTGATGTCATCTAAGTGATGTGAGGTTAGAAGAGGTTGGAAATTTTCCTCAAACTTTCCTCACAATTTTATTTTAAAAATTTTATCACTTATTCTTAACAATTTTTCCACCTAACTTTCCTTCATTTTTTTTTTTTCTTTGTGATTTTCTCTAAATCAAACATAAGAAAAAAATTTAACTTTTTCAAGTATTTTTCTTTCCATCAAATTTTTCAAGGTCCAAACAAAGTCTTAGGATTTTAAACCTTGCTGCTTTTGAGGCTAACGAAGCTTACTTGTTCTGAGTCTTTATTTAGACAAAAATTACAATAGCAATGACAATTTTTTATGTATCTTTGTTCACAAAAGGAGGGAATATTGGTTGGTGCACCTAAAATACATAGATTGGCAGTCAATGATTGTTAGTCATGACTCAGTAAAATTTTCCTAATTGGTATAGTTTATAAAATAATAGTAATCATATTTAGATTAATATTTTATTTCGATAGATCATCAATGTATTGAGAGTTCTTTATATTTCTAAGGATGCTAACATAAAATTTACTTAGTTTGGTAAAATTCACCTACTTGTGTATCTTTTTTTTTAATTAATAATGAAACATTGCACATTAATAATCCAATATTTGGAAGTATTGGAAGAAAACTCCAATCTTTTCTTTAGATGTCAATAGGATGACCTTTAGGGGTAAATTTTTTTATCAAACCATTACTTATCTTTAAACATTTTAGCCCGTTGAAAAGTTGGTGTTTTGGATGGTTTAGAGCATGTGTATGGTGGAGGAGCCAATTGTTTTTTAATTTCTTTCAACAAAAATCCAAAATTAACAAGTATTATTACAATTTAAACTCAAAATTAACTTTAAATTAACACAATATAAATATGATCTTAACTTCTAATTAAGTTAATTAGCCTTACCACCATACACATGTTCTAAACTACCCAACGTATCATCTTCCCCACAAGTCAAATTGTCTAAAAATCGGTATTAGTTTGTTAAAGAACTATCCTTAAAGATCAGGCTGTTGATATCCGGCAAAAGGTTCATATATTTTCCTCTAATATCTCCAAAGGTTGAATTACTTATGTTCAATATTGTTTTAAAATTATTCCAATATCCTAACTAGAGTTTCCGTTACCTTGGTGACACCATAGTAGATAAAAAAGGGGAAATGTAGGATGATAAGCTTCACGACGCCAACCTTTTAGATGAGTTATGCACTAGTGACACACACACACACACATATATATATATATATATATATATATATATATATATATATATATATATATATATATATATATATATATATATATATATGTATATATATATACATATATATATATATATATATATTTGTAAATATATATATATATGTATAAATATATATATATGTATATACACACACACTATCATTAGCTACTTTTCCATTTTTTTAAATTTTAAATTTCACAACAACAAGGAATTGATTGCTCTTTTACACCTATAATTTAAACATCAAAAACAATTTTACAATTAAATTTACTTTATAATAAATAGTTTAGAGAAGTCAAAAATACCTCATTTTTACCACAACATGAAATAAAATAATAAAAGTATTAATGTTTGATGCAATTATTTTTACAGTGGCAAACGTTGGTAAACAAACAATAAAACAAAAAAAATTAAAAGATTTAATGCAATCTTTGTAAATTATATACAAATCATTGCACTCATTTCAACATTAGTCATATCAAATTGATTATGCAAATGTGTATTCTAAGACAATATAATTACTATTTAGCAAGATCATTGACTCTTGGTAACTAGAAAATTCAAATAAATCTCGAGAGCCAAATACTCGTGCTTAATTATTACATAATTATCTCAATAAAAAGAATAATAAATGGGAAAATTATTTATTAAAAAATTAAAGATGAGTGTAATGATAATACATATTTTATTGAGCAAGTCTTTTTCCCCATTATACATTGTAATTTTATAAATTATTTATGCATATTTTAGATAATGCACATATGTAAGCCACATGACCAAAATAAAACTATAAATTCATTTTCTATTTAAAACAACTACAAATAGATTAAAGGTTTATTTTTATGTTAACATTTTCTTAGAATCCTTGTCAAATCTAATATTTAAATCATAAATCAATTTATTAAAAATATTATGTTAGAAATTAAGATTTAAAATTAATTAATTATTATGGTATCAAAATTTCATTTACATTTATTTTAAAATTTTAATTGTTTCCATAATTATTGTATATTATAGTACCTTTTCGATGTCAAAAATGATTAATATATTTATTTCATTATTTTTAGATAAATGTTAACCAAAACCCGTGGGAAACACAAGATTCACCCTAATATGTATGTGTGTATGTATGTGTGTGTGTGTGTGTGTGTGTGTGTGTGTATATATATATATATATATATAAGATCATCTCATCTAAAAGATACTAGGAAAGACATACAACTTTATGGTGACCGTTTATAATAATTTGAGTAATTAATAGGTCAATTAAGAGTGAATGTGATAAAAAAAAAAAAATCACTTCTAAATAAACTCTTTAATTAAAAAATTACTCTAAAACATATTATTAGTCATTCCAAAGTCTTTAAAAAATCATCCTAAAAAAATGCAATCTACAGTAATTTTCATATAAGACCATTTCATACAAATTCACAGTTTCATCTAAAAATTTGTGTATATGAAATAATAGACTTGAAAACAAAATTATCATAACTAAATAAATACTAATCGTATTCGTTGTATTCTATATAAATGTTTTTTCCCTTTTTACCTCAAAAAGGCAAACATTTTATTCATTTTATATTAATATTAATTGATTTATTTGTCTTCAGTGCCGTATGATTGAAGATGGTGAAAGATGATGATAATGACATAGTCTGCTGAATCTTAACCAAGCACAACGCAAGTGGACCCAAAATATATATATATATATATATATATATAAGGAAAAAAAAACATAGTATACAGCTAATTGATCCGTAATTTTGAGTGCTATTCGGTGTAGCTGCCAATCCCTAGCTATCACAGTATGTATTCACATGCTTGCACGCAGGTCACAATGAACTGAACTTGGTTTCAACGCCGAAATATAAAGTAATGTAATATATACTGAAACCTATTGGCTTAGTGGAATTCAAATCACTTTTTCTCCAGGAAACATGGATTCACACATGAGGATTTGATCCAAAAGATAGATCGAGGTTTCATAAATATCCTCTCTCGGTTTTATAAAGTTAAGTCTTAAAGGACAAACAATTAAAGTAGTATAAACTGTTGTGACTCCAAAGTAGTATAAAATTTTTATAAAATATTTGTCTCAAGTCGTCAATTATTTCCAAAATATTATTTAAGTCAAATTTGTATTATTTTTCTAATGTTAAATCAATCATCTTAACCTAAGAGTATCATTAGACTTACAGGGAAAAGTCTGGTCAATAATTTATTAGTAATCAAAAAAAACTAAACTCAAGTCCTCTAGTTAGAAAAAGAAAGTAAACTTCGTTTATACTTCTTTGTCCACAATACCTTCGTAAGTAACTAGTGAATTTGTAGGTATATTTAGTTTGACACCGTTACAGTTGGTAACAGACTTTATCATATCTAATAAGGTCTCATCTTGGCTAATCTCAACATATCAGGAATAGAAAAATGAAGACAGCTTAGTCACGCGTACGAGAGCAATATGTGAGTTTTTTTTTTCCTTTTTTTTGAGAGGGAATAAAATTTTACACGAATACGCAATCTACTTAGAATTGAACCTTAAATTTTCTGTACAAACCAAGAATCTCATTACTGAACTACGTGATCCAGGTTATTTCGTCTAAAAAATTGTCTGCATCATGAGTATTTTTGTAAATATTATCTACAAGAGCTTGAAAATAGAAGAATTAGATAGAGCGATGTACCTTACAAGCAAAGGACCATATAAAATCTTTAATGAAAGTCTGAGATACGAAAAGCAAGTCAAAAGGTAGCAAGTTTACACTGCAGAAGCAGTCATGGACCGGCAGGGATGGAGTTTGAGAAGGTGGATGGTATGATTATGACAGTCAATAGCTAATTACCAATTTCATGTCAAAAAATGTATTGATGCGAAGAAATATTCGTGGAGAAACGTACAATTGAAATTCAAATTTAGACATTACAGTGGTAGATAAAGAGAGAAGAAAGAAGGAGGTACCTTCGTCTAGAGGGAGAAGTTGAGCGTGAGATCTGAGTTCAGTGAAGCAACTACCCAGAAGAAATATTGCAAGCAGCGAGACCGAGAAACCTCCCGTCTGTTGCGATGACGAGACCATTGCTGATGCTTTATTTCCTCACTTAAGTTTCCCTCTTTCCCTCTCTCTCTCAAGATGTTCAGATTGTGGTCTCTTACTCCAGGTACTCTCTAACCTTCAAACTCAAGGCGACCAGTCAACTAATACACGGAGGGGGGGGGGTCTAATTCGATTGTATCTGTCCACATACCTTGTTAGTTATACACTTATGAATACAGACGTTTCAATACAATAGGCCCTTTGTCCAGCCACCGACCTTATTTTCATCGCTCAACAGTACTTAAAATCGTCAACATAGATCAGAAAACATACTTTATAGGAAACAAAATTTAGAATACATGTAAGAAAAGATATATTATATGTAATAAAAGATACATTATAGGAAATGCATATGTAGTTAGTACACGTGCAGAAAAGATATATGCTCTATTTGGAAATTAGCTGTTAGCTGTTTGCATTCACTGTTAACTGTTATATGTTTGAATTAGCTGTTTATTTAGCTGTTAGAATTAGTTATTTCTAGGAAAAGTGTTTGGTAAAATTAGGGCCTTGTTCGGCAAAATTATCTATTTAAGTAGTGAATAACGGTTCAGATAGCGGATAGCTGATAGCTTTTGTAATTTAACTGTTAACGGATAGCTGTTTAGATAAACGGTTGAAATAAATGTGTTTGGTAAATTTAGATATTAGGTTAATTGGTTAATGTAAATTGACGTAAAAGGATATAAATAATTTTCAAATATAAAATTTTAGCCAAAAAATTATAAAATGTTACTTCTGAAGGCCAAAAACTAATACTATTAACTTTTTAAAAATGCAGCTTAAAATGCTTAATGTTACTTGAAATGTCAATCAAAACATTAGGTTACCAAACACTAAAATTTGATTGATTAGTGTATTGATTTGATCAAAATACTAAACACTACTCGAAACTCTGTTGCTGAACATGACCTGGATGTTTTTAGAAAACATATTTGATAAAATTTCATTAATGCCCTTTCTCTAAAATACTTTTCAATTGAATAAGTTTTTATATATTGATCATCTTATTTATGGCATATGTGTAAATAAAGTTGATCCTTGGAACTTTATTTTTTATTAATTTCAAACAATTTGTGTTCATTACTTATTTTCTTTTGAATGTTTACTTACTTATGCAATGCCTACATTTTATAACCTTATTTTGTTGTTTTTTGAGATGCTTGTTTTTTTATGAATTGAAATTGATATGAAACCATATCTATATTTTTTGTTATGAATTGAAATATGTATGAATTTCAAATGATTTAATCTTCATCAACCAAAAGAAAACTATGAATAGAATTTATTAATGACAATAGAGAGGACGGAGATGAAAGTGGTGAGGTCGAGTAGAAGAGATTAGAGGTGAAAATTTTCTAAAATTAAAGCAATATAGGAAACTAGGTATAGGATTTATTAATAGCATGTGTGTAATTTCATTAAATTTTTGAGCAATATAGTAATTTTCACAAATAGCTATTCCCAAAAGATTAATAGAAATTGTTGTTAGAAAAAGAGTTGTTTGGGAAAAAACAGTTCCTTCAAACAGTTGTTTACTCTAACTATTTGACTCAGTCAAAATAGCGAAAGTCTCCCCAAATAGCTCCCTCCCCCCCCCAAACAGCTAATTACCAAAACATACCCACATCATATAACAATAAAGGTTCATCATTTACAATATCAAAAGGTTCATCAATTAAACCGAAAGGTCCATCACACATAGGTCAAAGATTCATCACTTAGATCCAAAAAATTCATAACTCAAAATTTAAAATTCATTCAATTTAAATGCAATATCCATAAAGAATTAAGATTTTATCAGGCAAAAATCAAAAGGCTCATTGAAAACTCATTCAATTTAAATGTAATAGCCATATAAAATTAAGATTTTTAGCTTTGATATAATTTAACATAGATTTTCCAACCAAAAAAAAGGGAGCAATCACATAATGAGAATTTACCCCAAAAAAAAAAAATTTCAAAAAAACAAGGGAATCATATTAGGGGAAAAAAGGGTGAATGAGAGAAAATATTATATAGGGAAAAAAATTGTGTATCTTGCTAGATACATATGTTTGTATCTAAGAATTTTCAGGGGGGAGCCAGAGTAGTAAATGTTCAATGGAAGCGACAATTGATGAGCAGCTTTGGATTGAATTTGGGATTGGGAATGCAAAATGATTGGTCTAAAAATCATATTATAATGTTTTTAAATTAAAAAAATTATATGATTTGAATAGTGGAAGCATATTACAACTTATAAATTATATAAAATCATCTTTTTATTTATAATTTACCACATTTCTAAAATACGCGCAACATATGCCGTCACGGATAAGGTTGAACCAATTAGGGAGACATTTAATACTTCAGTGGCGTAGCCGATGCATATTTAAGCTTACAATTTACAATTAAGTATGATCATTGAGAATTTGGTGATTTAAATTATAAAATATATTAATTTAGGATGAGATACGACATTTAAGGATGTCTTTTAGCAAGACCTATATCATCACTCATCGAGAATTATGATAGTAATGATTAATAAAGGACGGAGGTAAAAACAAACATGTGAAAACCAAAAAAAAAAAATGGAAAAAAAGGGCACGCGGGAAGAAAGGTCCCAAGTCCATGGTACGAGTTACTGAACACATTTTCTCCAAAGTATTTTTCACTAACGATTAAAAATCAAGTGCATGTCTTTTCTTTATTTTAAATGTGTGTATGTATTGCCTGAACAAGAGATTTATCCATAGTAATTATATTGTAGACTCGGATCTACAAAAATAATTAATTGGTAAGACCCAATTTAAAAGGGAGAAGTTACTTTTTGAAAAGTGTATAATGAAAATAGGAGCGGATTTTAGAAAATAAAAATAGAATTATCATGGATAGTAATTCAAATCTATAAATTCAGAACTACTATATAATTTGTGATTAATCTACAGTACATCTTACTTGGTGGAAAAATACTTTTTTTGAGCTCGCAGTATACATTTAGATTGTAATAAAGTATCCAGCTACTGTTCCCCTGACACAATTTCCAATTAATTTTGAAATTTGAGAGTCATCCAAGCACTCTGAAGATGAACAAATGAGTGAGGGCGATTATGGTCAACTCCCTACTGTAACAAATTCCATTGTCCTCAACTCTAGTGTGGCAAGTTTTTCTGACTAGTCAATGAACATGGGAGACTTGAATGAGGGAGATAGACCAAGCAATGACACTAGGATGGATTCGGATGACAGAAGCACATCCTCTAGTTCCATCTCAGCTCCGGGATTTGTTTCAATAGGCATACATGAGGATTCTGGTGTTGTCTTAAAGCACTTAGGACCAAATAAAATAAGATACCCTTGGAGTTCGCTTAGTTTATCTCAAGCTACTTACCAAGAGATTGAGCAAGTTAGAAGGATCAAGTTCTTTGACAAATGCACAATAGCCTACTTGGTTGTTCGAGTTTGCTGCAATGACTTGTCCAACCCTAAGTCACATTCTATGTTGGAGGACGACAAAGAGAACATTATAAACGACCTCAGAGTAGACAAAAAAAACAAAGAAAGAAATATCGACTGAAGAGATATTGGCAGCAGCAGAGAAAGAGAATTCTGTAGAAATCGAATGAGCTAAATTTTGTTGAAGAATGACTTTTGTTAACTTAATGTCTCCTAACACAGTTGTTTGCTACAGGGAGGACTGCAGTTCTAGGAAAAGAGTTAAGCGTTGGTTTTCGCAATGATTGCCAACAAAGTCACTCACACGAGGCCATTGGCACTCCATGTGGGAAGAGGAAATGCCAGGTGTTGAGTTTGAACGAGGACAAGCTAATAGTTAAAAAATGAGTTCTTTGCTAGTGTGAAGAGGAAGGGGTTGATATTTGGTTTTGCTATAGAGTTACTATGTACTCTAGGTATACGTCAGTGGGTCTACTTGTAACTTAGCATTATTTTATCTTTGTAATGTTGCTTATAGAATTATGATAATTTGTAGGCCATCAGGTATCGGTGCAGTTCTTCAGGTGACCTAATGGTAAGTTTCTCTATATCCAATGTCTGCTACTAATATACTTACGTTACCTGTTCACAAAAAGAAAAAGGAAAAGTATCCAGCTATTGGGTGGGGGTGGGAGGGGGATGGAATGTAATCCCTACCCCGAGTGTGTGTAAGGTTTATTGCTTGTTTTTCATTTTTTTTTTTTCATAGAATACTTATTTTTCATTTCATTGTTGATGTGCTCTTATCGATGGAGGGGAAAAAACAATGCGTCTCGTTTGATAAGATGCAACGAAATATAGTACAATGTAATATGTTGTTGAATTTGAGTCATTTGTTTTGATTAGTTATAGCAGAAAGTGATAATAATTTTCAGTTATTCTAAGAAGGCAACAATCTTGAGTTCATAACTAGGCAAATCGCTATTGCCGGAACATTGTTTAATCATTTTCGTTCCTTTTTTTAAGTAATAATTGAATGAAAAGTTAATCTTTTTTAAGTAATAATTGAATGAAAAGTTAATTTTTAAACTTTAAAATATTATGCTTCAAAGTTAAAACAAAAATAATTGTATAACCTAGTGTTTGGCTTCTCAAATCCATTATTTCCCACTAGAAAACAGACTAACTTATATTAAAAAAGATATATGGTTGGATAAGTTTGTTAGGAGAAGACGTTTTGAATATTTTAAGATGACCAATGATCTATATTAAAATGGTTTCTTAATTAAAAATGACTAATTATTCATGGAGAATTGATCTTATCATCAGTAGCAAAGTTGAAAATTTTAAAAAGAGGTGTCGAAAATAATAGTATATAATATAAAATTTAAAAATATTCATTAACTGAAACTAAATAGCTGCGGCTGGGGGTCTGGGGAGGCAGCAAACGCCGCCCGTGGGTGGGGCTAGGGGCTAGTCGGCGAGGGTAGCGATGTAGCAGAGCAACGGGAGGACGAATGATTAAGGTTTCAGAGTGACATGAGGGATTCTGCCTTCTAGAGTTATGAGACAAAATGTTGAAGCCTCCAAGGAGCTGCAGGAGTAGTCTTATAAAAGTGATTAAAATTGGAAAAAGTAAAAAATAAAAATAAAAATCAAAATGTTTAAGATGATGCTCAAACCTGCAACATGAGGGGACTGCCAGCCTTTGGCAGGCACCTGACAACCGCGCTGTGGCTAATTTCATGTTCTCATTTGCCTTAAACTTAAATTTATACACATCTAATTGTTTTTAACTTTTGCTGCATATTAAATTTTTTTTTAAGAAAGGTGTCAGGTGACTCCACTAAATCCACGCCGAATCAACCCCTGCTTATCATAAATATCCTAAATAAATTATTAGTTACCTTTATTCATTAAAGATCACTATAAAGTATTTGCCTCATAATAAATTTTAAGTGAAATGATCTTATACAAGATATAATATTAAATTATTTTCCTTAAAAAAAGTGAAGAGTGCTTGAATTTTTTTTTGGGGGGGCTTAACCCCTTTTCTATCCTTTATTCACAAATGCCTTCTTTTATAAAACTTTTTCATAAAATCCTTTTTTTGGTAGGTCTCTTGGAATCAACTTCTCTATACGTAGGAATGCCGATAGAGGTAAGGTTGCCTACAGTTGGATCTCCCCAGACTCCGTGAAAGCGGGACCCATACTAAGAGGTGTTATTGTTGTTGTATTCATACCAGCAAAATTCATCTCGAAAACCGCCGCTTAGTTTTCCAATTATTTTCCAATTTGCCATCAAATTATTTTTTTCCCTTAATGTCATTATGCTGAGTAAAGTGGGAAGAATATACTGCCAAGTTATTCATTTCTTCTGATATGTTACTAAATCATTACTTTTTTTCTTTTTTTAAATTGTCACTAATAATGACTAAGTGTATCTTTATTTGTTAACAAATTGAAAAAAATACTAAACATGGTGATATAAAAAGAGAAAAAAAATTATAATATATTTTTAAAAAATACAAACTTGATGCGTTTTTGCATATGAACTCCATGTGAGCCTCCCCCACCCATGCGGTTGTGGCCCTGCCTAGTGGCTTGTACCACACATCCTACATATGTACCTAAGATCAGTGTTAAGATGTGGGGACTCAGTGCAAGGAATTTTATTTTATAATAAGGGCCTAATCTTTTCGTGGATCAATCCACATTTATCAACTTTAACCCACTTCAACCTACTTCAATCTATTTCAACCCACTTGAAAAAAAATACCAACTTCAACCCACTTCAACCTATCTCAACCTACTTCAACCAACTTCAACCCACCCCCTTCATAATTTTAATAATTTGTAAAGTATCATATAGGATTTAGGGCCTGTTGTTTTCGTGAGTACATTGGGTGGGGAAAAGGGTAAAGTCGGTTGAAGTAGGTTGAGGTAGGTTGAGGTAGGCTGAAGTTGGTATTTTTTTTGAGGTGGGTTGAAATAGATTGAACTAGATTGAAGTGGGTTGATGTAGGTTGAAGTGCGTTGAAGTTGGTATATTTTGTATGTGGTGAATTGAAGTGGGTTAAAATAATGAAAATAAAACTAATGTGTGATAATTTATGAAGTTATCGAAATTTTGTGAAATTTTTGTTCATTCTTTTTTATTTTTTATTTTTTAATTTTAATTTTATTTTAATTTTTAATTTTTAATTTTTAATTTTTTAATTTTTAATTTTTAATTTTTAATTTTTAATTTTTAATTTTTTACTTTTTATTTTTTATTTTTATATTTTTCATTTTTTATTTTTTATTTTTTATTTTTTAATTTTAATTTTTATTTTTTGAATAAAAAATTTAAAATTTAAAATTTAAAATTAAAAAATAATAATTACAAAAACATAAATTAAAAAAATAAAAAATAAAAAATAAAAAATAAGAACCAAGAAATTAAAAAAATAAAAAATAAGAAATAAAAAATAAGAAATAAAAAATAAAAAAATAAGAAATAAGAATCAAAAAATAAAAATAAAAACTACAAATAAAAAATAAAAAGTAAAAATAAAAAATAAAAAATAAAATATAAAAAATTAAAATTAAAATTTAAAAATTTAAAAATTTAAAAGTTTAAAAATTAAAAATTAAAAATGAAAAATAAAAAATGAAAAAATGAAAAAATGAAAAATAAAAAATGAAAAATGAAAAATTAAAAATTAAAAATTAAAAATTAAAGATTAAAGATTAAAAATAAAAGATAAAAAATTAAAAATAAAAAAATAAAAAATAAAATGTGAAATATAAAAATAAAAAATAAAAAATAAAAAATCGAAAAATAGGAAAATTAAAAATAAAAAATGAAAAGTAAAAAATAAAAAACTAAAAAATTAAAAATTAAAAATTAAAAATTAAAAATAAAAAATAAAAAATAAAAAAGAATAAACAAAAATTTCACAAAATTTCGATAACTTCATAAATTATCATACATTAGTTACATTCTTATTATTTTAACCCACTTCAACCCACCACATAAAAAATATAGCAATTTCAACCAACATCAACCCACTTCAATCTACTTCAACCTATTTCAACCCACCTCAAAAAAAAAAAAAAACCAACTTCAACCTGCCTCAACCCACCTCAACCTACTTCAACCTACTTTACCCTTTTACCCACCCTATTTACCAACGAAAAGAACAGGCCCTAAGTGTGGTGTATTTGCTAGTTGCTTGATGGTCTTCTGAATACTTTTCTGGAAAAGGAGTTGACTTGTCATATTAAAAAAGATATTCAAAAAAATAAGGCAGTCCATGCAAGGGAGATCTACTATTTTACTCTTCAAATGTTTAATCTGCTTATATGGATTAAGGAACTATTTGAAGAAGTGTTACTCAACATTTTAAGTGTTTTTTTAAATTTTAAAAAGAGCTCATGTTACTAGCTTTAAGAAAATATTTAATTGACCAATGCATGCAGATTGAAGTTGTTTGGTATTTATTTCCTTTAAATAGGGTATCATATTCATGCCTTCGATATAGATCTGGATGTTCCTAACCATTACGAAATGTAGACTTTTATGAAAATTTTTAGCGAGTATTCTAGACTGCTATAGTATAACTTTTAAGGCTTTAGGGCATTCCAGAAGCTTTTATGACAATCTAAAGGTATGAAAATGATATAGAAGGTTACACAAACTTATCCTGTGTTATTCGCCCCTATCTAGCTGAGACCATATCCTCATTACCTTTAGATCCTTATATGCGTCTTTTGTAGAGTGCTTTTCTCTCGAACTAAACCTTTTCACTTGTTTGGGATCGTCCACCACCCAATCTGTCATTGTCTCGTCCACTTTCTTGGCATGTTGATTTTTGCAAGCATAAGTTCCTTCCTTTTTGATGGTTCATTTTCGTCTTGGTAGTAGCGTTTTCAGTAGTATTGCAGACATAAGATTCTCAGATTCATCGAACTTCTCTTGGATGGCTTTCGGGGTATCAAGGCGTATACAGGCATCTTATTTGTCCTGAGAGTAGCGAAGAAAATAAGCTTCCCATTCCCCTTGTCTGAGAAGCGAATGTGGGTAGCACTCTTCCTTAATTTCTCAATCACTCGTCTCATGGGTAATGTATGAGTACATATGTCTTTTCTCCATGGTAAATAAGGTGTTGGTGTAGGGGACCATGAATGCCTTCGTTGTATTGTGAAAATTCATACTCGATAGAATTTTCGATCATCAAGAAAGAACGATAGTGATGTTGACCTTACTTTCCCACTTTTTTATTTGGATGATGGTACCCCTAGCCACATTGTAGGTCGGGAGTATGTTTACATTGACTCTCTCTATGTGGCCTTTCTCCTTTTCATAAGATAGGCCAATCCCATCAACAAACTTTAATGCCGTATGCGTGATGTTCATTGTAGCTTGTAACTTCGTTCGTTCGATGTAAATCTCGATCTACATACGACCATAAGGTTACTCCTTGATCTTTGTCGTGATGGAACTTAGGTGTATCATTGAGACAATCCCGTTTTCCTTTTATCGCTTCTTATCCTCGATGATAGTATGGAAAGTTTACGTCGACTTGGGAACTCAAAGGCATGATGAGGCCTAGGCCTATAAACGAGCTAAGCTGACTTGGTAAGCCATTGGATTCGGCTTGACCAAAGCTTAACCCGAGTTCAGTATGACTAAAGCTCTACTCGAGCTTTGCTTGCATGCTTGATGAGCCAAGCCCAAGCCAAGGAACTTATGCTTGGCACTCGACTCTGTTGAGCTTTTTATTTGTTTTGGAACTAAATTGCATTTTTCACATAGCTGTATTCACATTTTAGATATTAACAATATAACTTTAAAGTATATTGTTGATTGTTATTGTTTTAAGTTAAGCATTATAATTCTTTAAAATCAAAACTTATTTCAAATGAATAACATGAATATTTGAATTATTTAGGAAAAACTTAAATACGTTGAGGCTCCACTAAGCTTGAACTTGACTCAATTAAACCCCATGTTTGGTTAAAGCTCGGCTCAAACTCGATTTGATTAAGTTTGACATGTGTTTGGGTTCAATTTGGTTGCTTAATAAGCCAAGCCATGTGTAGCTTAGTTAAGCTTGGGCTAGGCTCGAGTCCACAACTGATGAGGCCTATTATGAAGAAAACACTCAATCTTCAACTAGGAATCATCCTTCCTCTATTTGCCTTTCTCTATTGGTAACTTCTCTTTATTAGGGGACTTGTACCTATCCCCCCACTGAGAATTCACATTTTATATGTAATTTTATCCTTCATTTAACCTACTTTTAAGTATTTGAAATACATTTTATGAGAGAATAATGCTTATTTTATATGATTTTCATGTGAAAATAAAAAAATTGAATTTAAGGATGACCCGATCAATTCGACTCAGTAT
The DNA here is from genome assembly GCA_029747015.1 of Carnegiea gigantea. NCBI lineage: Eukaryota > Viridiplantae > Streptophyta > Magnoliopsida > Caryophyllales > Cactaceae > Carnegiea > Carnegiea gigantea. Next base: position 244,370 of record JAKOGI010001007.1, on the reverse strand, counting down.
TGATCCAAGCTCACATGCGCAAAATGCTCAAGAGCCCAACCTAACAAAACAAAGGAAAAAAAAAAGAGAAAAAAGGAAAAGAAGAACTGGCCAACAGCAAGCTTCGTTTGGGCCTAATCCACACGGCCTAGCACTGCGCCCCAGGCCACTGCATCCCAAGATGCCCCTAGTCCGTGTGGGCCTTGCCTACAGCCTGAGGCCTAGCCGCATCACTCCTCTTCCTTCCACCGTCTCTCTCTCTCTCTCTCTCTCTCACATTGGACCTGTCCATTTTGCAGGCCCGTAGCCTAGTCACACATCAAGATAGAAGCCTCCTCATCTCTTCCTCTCCCTCACGCACAGACCCGTTTGCTTGGCCAGACTGTAGCCCCAGCGGCCATTCTCTCCCTCTTCTTTCCCTTGCCTGACTGGGCCTATCTTCCAAACCTCATCTACATCCTAAGTCGCCACCCCATCAGTACCCAACATCCCAGCAACTCCAAGCAGCCAAGACATGGTTTTTGTGAGCAACCCCAAGTAACCTAGTCAAAGCTAATTAGTTTTGATTAATTATCAGCTTAAGACTAGCCCTTTTTCAAGCAATATAACAACCAATAGTTTATTGAAATTAATTTTCTTTAATTTTTGGGCAATAAGAGGGTTGGATTTTCACTATAAAAATGGGTCGTGGGTTAGAGCAATCCATACACTCATCCACTCATCTAACCATCCAAGATGGCTAAAGAACAAGCCTACCACCTAAGCAACTTAAGAAGTATTTTACTCCCGTTACTTATGATTCACCTACAAGAACCGGTATACCCATTGTTATCGGGCCATTTGAGATTAAACATTCCTTTATTAAAATGCTCATGTTGTTTTATGGGCTAGAGTTTGAAAATCCTTTTAAGCATGTTAATGCATTTTTAGAGATTTTTTTACATTGTGTTTTTGAATAATATATCTAATGACGTTCTTCATTTGCAGCTTTTCCCTTTTTCTTCGAAAGATAAAGCTAAAGCTTGGTTGGATACTAAGATAAATGTCACCACTTGGGATTTAATACAAAAGGAAAATGAGCAATTGCATGGAAGTTGGAAAAGGTTTAAAGAGTTGCTACGAAGATGTCCTCACCATGAGGAACCTATGTGCCAACTCGCCCAGAGCTTTTATTCTAGCTTAGGTGAGCACAGTAAATAGAAGGCTGATGCATCTTGTGGTGGCAGTTTCTTGTATAAGACTCCCGAAGAAGCTTGAGAATTGTTTGAACATTTGAGTGAAAATTCACACTTGCATGCTTCATCCTCCCATTTTGATTTACCTAGGTAATTGGGCAGTAGAGGGGGAATTAGCGAGATTTCACATTTAATTTACCTTTTTAGTAAAGTTGAAGCCTTAACTAAGAAATTTGATCAATTATTGTGCATGAACAAAGTATCGAATGTCCCTTCTATACAAGATGTGTAATTGATTTGTGCTAGTCCTATGCATGCTTCTATTGATTATCCTTGTATTGGTAAGTCTGACTGTGCAACTGAACAAGTGAATACTGCCTAAGGATTTTCTCCATCCAATAATTCTTATTCTAATACCTATAGTCATAATTGGAGAAATCATCTAATTTTTTTATGGAGGTCATAAAATGCTAAGAATCCTCAAGCCTAATCTAGCAAAGCTTCCCCTCCTAGTTTCCACAACCAGAGATATGTTCCTCCCTCTTCCCATCAAGCTCCATCTAGGAGCTCTGATATAGACAAGGTAATTTCTACTCTTGGTACATTGACTTCTGTTGTGCAAAATGTTAATTTTAAGGTCCAAGGAATTAAGTCTAAAATACATATTGTTGATTCTCACTTACAATCTATAGCTAAGTTAGAAACGCAACTTGGACAACTAGCCATAGCGGTAGGTAAAAGAGAAGAAGGAAAACCTCCAAGTCATCCCGTGCAGAACCCTCAAAGCCAACAATTCTAACAATTGAAAGCTGTAATGATTCTTAGAAGTGGTAAGGAGGTAGATAATAAGTGACTGAAAAGGAACATGATAAAGAGAATGACTTAAGACTATGGAGAGGGACCTTCAAACTGAAAAAGAAAATAACCCATCCCTTTCTCCTGTTGTGTCTAACCCCATTGTGACATATAAGCCAAAGGTTCCTTACCCTCAAGTTTTGGATGCACCATTCCCTTCTAACAAGGACAAGCAAAGAGATGGCATCTTAGAGACCTTTAAGCAAGTTAAAGTCAATCTTTTCCTCTTGGAAGCGATTAGACAAATCCCAGCTTATGCTAAGTTTCTTAAAGACATGTGCACTTGTAAAAGAAAATCTAAAGATGACAAGTCTAAAAATATTCTTGTAAGTGAACAAGTGAGCTCGATTTTGAAATATGATGCTCCACCTAAATTCAAAGATCTCGGTGTCCCTATCATTTCATGTTATATTGACAATCATAAATTTAAAAGGGCACTCTTGCATTTGGGTTCTAGTTAATTTGACACCATATTCTATTTACTTAGAGTTGGGATTGTGTGATCTAAAACCTTCCAACTATACCCTTCAGCTTGCTGATAAGTTTGTTAGGACTCCTAGGGGGAAATCGATGATGTCTTGGTTCAGATTGGTAAAAGATTCTTTCCTGTTGACTTTGTTATGTTGGATATAAACCCTAGTCATGCTTCTAAGCAGATCCGTCTTATTTTAGGACGTTCTTTCCTAGCCATAGCTAATGCTACTATTAACTATAGGTTGGGAGTGATGGATGTCTTGGTCATAAACATGAGGGTTAGGCTTAACATTTTCAAACCTTCTTATCACCTGTGTTTGAAGATGAATCTGAAAGCTTCTTTGTTGACATGATTGATGAAATAATTAAAGAAGCTTTACCTACTATTCTGAGCAATGATCCCTCGGGAACCTGTTGTTCTCATAGAGCTTTGAGATTGTTTGACATAGGAAGTACAGTAGATGAGATGAATTTTGAACCTCTTCCCCCTTTAGCAAGTTATCCTATACCATCTTCTGTTGTATTTCCACCTAAATTTGAGTTGAAACCTCACCCGGATTCATTCAAGTATGTGTTTTTCGGCCCTAAAGAGACCCTACCTATCATTATATTTTCTCTATTATTTTCTGATCAAGAGAAAGAATTGATTCAAGTTTTATAGGAACATAAGGGTGCTATTGGGTTGTTGATTGCTAATTTGAAAGGGATTAGTCCAACTATTTACATGCATAAAATTCACTTAGAGAGGACAATGTCAAACCTATTAGGCAAATGCAATGTAGACTGAACCCCCATATAAAAGAAGTTTTCCAGAAAGAGGTAGTAAAACTTTTAGATGCATGCATTATCTACTTTATTTCTTATAGTCAACGGTTCAGTCTAGTTTAAGTGGTTCCTATGAAATCTGGCATAGCAGTGGTTAAAAATAAAGACGGTGAACTAATTCCTGCTAGACAGACTATGGGCTAGAGGGTGTGCATTAATTACATAAAGCTGAATTCTGTAACTAGAAAGGACCATTTTTCCCTCTCCTTCATTAATTAAAATTTTGAAAAAATTAGCTGGACAAAGTTTTTATTGCTTTTTAGATGGGTATTTTGGTTACAACCAGATACTTGTCTATCATGAGGACTAAGAGAAAACCACTTTTATATGCCCATTGAGTATATTCGCCTATCAGAGGATGCCTTTTGGTTGTGTAATGCACCTTCTACATTCTAGAGATGCATGATTGCTATTTTTTTGATTATATTGATAGTTTCATGGAGGTGTTTATGAATGATATCTCTATTTTTTGTTCTTCCCTTGATGTGCGTCTTGCTAATATGTCCCCTATGCTAAAAAGATGTGAAGAAGTGAATTTAGTCTTGAGTTGAAAAAACAGTCATTTCATGGTCTAGGAAGGGATTGTGTTGGGTCACAAAGTATCTAAAAAGGGGTTTGAGGTTGACAAAGCTAAGGTTGACTTGATTTCTAATTTGATTGTGCCTTCTTCTATGAAGCAAGTCAGATCATTCCTTGGCCATGCTTGTTTTTATAGGAGATTTGTTAAGGATTTTAGTAAAGTGGCCCACTTACTAATCTCCTCCCTAAAGATGCTCCTTTTCTGATTTATAAGTCTTGTGTGAAAGCTTTTGAAAAGGTTTCATCATTATTGGTGTCGACCCCTATTTTGCAGCCCCCAGATTTTTCTCTTCCATTTGAAATTATATGTGATGCATCTGATTTTACTATTGGGGTTGTCTTAGGTCAAAGGGTGAATAGAATGCCTCATATCAATTGCTATACTAGTACAACTCTAGCAGATGCTCAAAAGAAATATTTAACTATTGGAAAAGAGTTACTGGCTATAGCATTTGCACTTGATAAATTCTGTTCATACCTTTTCTATTCAAAAGTGATTGTGTTTACTGATCATGCTGCATTAAAACAGTTATTGGCCAATAATGATAGTAAATCTAGACTCATTAGATAGATTTTGTTGCTCCAAGAGTTTAACATTGAGATAAAAGATAGGAAAGGTTTTGAAAATTTAGTTGCAGACCACTTGTCTAGAATCTTTACTGAGTATACTGATGACTTAGTTGGATCTTCTGACCACGCTTATGATGAGCAACTATTTGACGTATCACATACCCCTCTCCCTTGATTTGCTCACATTGTAAATTATCTTAGCATTGGGAAGATTCCTCCTCACTGGTTCAAATAAGAAAAAGATAGATTCTTATCACAAGACATTATTATTAGGAAGAACCTTATCTTTTCAAAGATTCTCCAGACCAATTAGTACGTAGAAGTGTCCCCAAGAGCGAAATTCATAATATTCTTACTTGATGTATATGCGGTTTAACTCAACTCACTCTCAAAAGGGGAATGTAAGTTAACTAAGTTCAAAGAGAACTTAAGCTTGAATTAGGATGAATCTAAATGGATAATGACAGAATGAAGTGTATCTAAATTGGTTCCTGGATATAAAAATCACCACCAAGAGCAAGTTTAGTGTTAGATACACGAACACTCAACTCACATTCAAAAAGAATGCAAATTTAGCTAAGAATGTAAACAGAATTCTAGCTTGAGTTTATGGGAATCCGAAAAAGGATGGAGTCTAATCTTGAATCTTGGATATAGAAACACCACTAAGATCATAGTTAGGGCCCTTAACCTCAATTAGGATACAGAAACACCACCTGATCAAGAGTTAATACTCACTTGATCACCACCTAACTCGGCGTAAGCTAGGATAAGTAAGTAAAATGTTTTAACGAACTCAAGGGAGCAAAGCTCAACTTTCTTTTACTCAAGCGTATTAAACTTCTTACAAAATGAGGCTTCTAAGGCCTCATAAAAATGATACACATGCTGCCTAATAGGATTAGGAGGTTTCTTCTGATAAACCTCGATTTTGACTGATTTTTGATCCTAATTTGCCCTTGCTCCTTCACAATCTCTTGACTAATCTTAGCAAGAAGAGGGTGAATATGCTTTCATGAGCTTATTTTGTGCTTACGAGTGGTATTTCTCAATTTTCAGGTATCTTACCCAAAAATGAGAGAGTTTCACCAATTTTGCCGAAAAGGGGAGCTTTAGGAGTGGAATTCCAACAAGAATGAAGGTTCAATGAAGCCCCGGGGACCAAAAGAATCAGAACTAGTGGCTGTTGCAGGCGCACGGTCGATAGCAGGGTGTGCACAACCGTACCTTAAAGCCAGAAGCTGCACACAGTCGGGCGCACAACCGGGTGCTTTGACCGTGCGCGATCTCTAGGACGCACGGGTGCCCGTGCGTCCCCAATTTTTCTCGTGACTTAACCAGTTTTGCGAGGGGCGGTTACTCATCTTAGTTTTAGTTTTTTAGAAAGTGAGGGGTTAGGCGATTTTTCTAGGGCTTTTTTCTCCATACTTTAGCATCAATCTGGATTGAATAAAAGGTTGAGAATTTTGTTTTTAGATCAATCGGTAGATGTTTGTAATCAATCAAAGTACGTTTCCCCTTCTCTCTCTTTGTGATTTTGACCCAAGTTTGCATCTTTGATCATGTTTTTGAGTTTCTTGCTTGTGATTGAGATTATTGAAATGATTAGTGGCTAAATCCCCAATCTTGGGTTGGGATTAGCCCCTATTATGTAATTTGGATTCATGTCCTAGGTTTTTGTGAATGAATGTCTGTGCTTATGATTGAATTCTCACTTAGCGTGCCATGTGTTTGATGAATTGCCTGAGAGGGTTGTGTTCATGCTCTTAACTAGGGTTCAAGAGATCAACGAAAGTTGAATCCTTAATTTAGAGCCACTTTGTGAACGATTGAATTACTTAACATGAAAATAGTTAGGATTTCAAGTGGGAATTGTAGGTTACCCGATTCTGTGGTTCTGTTGATTCTAGTTTCATGAAAATAGATAACTAGGATTACTCAACCAGTCTAATGACCTTTGAGAGAAGGCGTAGATATGCTTTAACTTGTAGCCATTCCACTTCAACTATTTATGCGGGTGAATTCGCATGACTTAGTGTTTGATCCAAAGACCACAATAGTGTGGTGAATCCTAACCTGAGATTTTTGCTAGCATTGAGTTAGTTAATTTGCATAGTTTCATATTCATTGACTCGAATCAGTTTCTGCCTAAATTGAGTGTTACAGTCAACCTGGTGACTAAAACCAAGTTCCCTGTTGATACGACCCGTACTTGCCGTTGCTAGCTACAACTGGCACCGTGCACTTGCAGTAATAGTTTTAACGTAACATCTTTATGCTTAGGAAACCTCTTAATCAAGCTTAAAACTAGCTTAAAACTAGTTAAAGTACAAAAACAAGCTTAATTAAGCTATTTACAATCTGTGAGTCTGACTAATCATTATTATAAATTCTAAATTCATTACTAAGCATGTAATCAAGCAAAAAGAGGGATGGTTGCACATGGAAGAGAGAGAAAAAGGCTGCCTACTTTACGGCTAGATAACCAGAATGCGCTTGGTGTCTTCTCCTTAGTTTTTAGTGGCTTAACACTTTACTAGGTGCTAAGGAAGCATGCAACGATCCATGCGGGCATCACCAGCTATCCTTGGCAGCCAACAAAGTAGGGGAACACCTCAAGAAAACCCTCCTAGGAGGGAAATCCTCCTTGTGAAGCAACCGGGTTCTAAAAGCCGAATCTGCTCGGTTTTTGTGCTCTTGTTTCCCGTACTTTTAGTATGCATAACTTGGATTTCCTTGCTTGGGGGAAACTTTAGGACATCTATAATCCCCCTTAATAAGAAACCAAGGTTAAACAAGGTTTTTAAATACATAAACACCTAATTAATCAAATCGGGTAGATTGGGGTGCAATCTGGCATGGTTTACAAAATGACCTTGTTTCTCTCATTTTCACATGACTTGACCCAAATATTTTTACATGCATAGAAAGCTAAGATCTTAAGGAACCAAAATATCAAAAAATATTACACTTAAACCTCAAGGAGGCCTAAGTAATTCAAAAGACAAAACTGGGTTAAAACGGTCCCAAAACTACAGCCTGGACAGTTTGAGTTTAAGAGTTGAGTTGATTTAACAAATGAAGTCCAATGACTCTGGAACTTGATTTATTAGAAAGAAAAAATCCTAAACTATACGTAGGCACTTTAAACGGATCATAAGTTACCTAAAGATTAGGTAACCAGAATTAGAAATTTCGGTCATTTGTTGGGCAGACCCGGGTGTAAACAGGTTAGACTTCCTAATCTTTAAATAGAACTCCAAGTAATGCCTTTTGCCATGAAATTCGGAGAGCAGGGGCCGGACTTGGCTTGGTAGGACATAAGAGTGAACCGGGCTTTCCTCCAAGGGACTTGATTTTGGGCGATGTAAATGGACATGATGTCCATATACATCATTACCTTTTGTCACTCTTATACCTATGGTGGTCACTTTGGAGGTTGTAGGAGAGCTGCTAAAGTCCTACAAAGTGAGTTCTTTTAGCTCAATCTGTTTAGAGGTGCTAACTAATTCTGTCTTACTTGTAAGCATTTTCAATGTATGAGTGCCCTGTCCCGTCGTGATATGATGCCCCTTTTCCTATTTTGATTGTTGAGATATTTGAAGTTCAGGGTATTGATTTCATGAGTCTCCCATATTTTTGCTTTGTTTACATATTGGTTACTGTTAATTATGTGTCCAAGTTGGTGGAAGCTCTAGCTACCAGGGCCAGTGACCATAAGATTGTGGTCAAGTTGGTGAAAGAGTGCATATTTTCTCGATATAGGACCCATAGAGCTCTTATTCATAATAGAGGTAGTCAATTTTGCTACCAGTCTTTTGAAGCTTTACTTAGAAAGTATTTTGTGACTCATAAAGTAGCCACCCAATATCACCTTTAGACTAGTGGTTAGGTTGAGGTGTATAATCGTGAGATCAAGTTGATACTTGAGAAAATGGTTTGACCCGATAGGAAAGAGTGGTAAGATTGCATGATGTTCTTTAGGCCTATGATACTGCTCATAAGAGTCCTATTGGAATGTCCCCTTACCGACTTCATTTTGGTAAGACTTATCACTTGCCAGTTGAATTAGAACACTGTGCTTTTTTCATTATTAAATCTTTTAATTTTGATATGAAACAAGTGGGTTCTAGTCGTAGGCTTTAATTGAATGAATTGAATGAATTGCGTAATGAAGCCTATAAGAATGCAAAGATTTATAAAGCCAAAATTAAAGCTTTTTATGATAGAGTGATTTCTCGTCAATCTTTTGAACCTGAAGGTTTGGCTTTTTAACTCTGGGGTAGTCTGAATTTTGGATCCCTAAGATGGTCGAGTTCTTATGGTCAATGGCCAACATTTGAAACCTGTTGTGACTCATGACTTGGCCTTGATTTGATTAAATCTATCAATCTAGTAGACCCTGTCTACTACGATTAGTGGATGGGAACTTGTTTGCCCGAAGACATAAAACTTACTGCTTGTTGGGAGGCAAACCCAATCTTTTTAGGAGAGTTTTAATCTTTTGTTTTTGTTTTCTTTTTGGTGTGCTTGTGTTTTTTTAGTGTGATTCTTTACTTGGTTTTGGTTTTTATGGTTGGTGATGGTTGTGAAGATACTTTAGCGGTTAGATTGTTGGACGTATATAGAAATGATTTCTTTGTACTGTCAGGTTGTATCGCTCTTTTGTCTATTTTTCTCTTTATTATTGTTTTCTACATTGAGGACGATATAAGGTTTAGGTGTGGGGGAAGGCAAAATGAAAACTATTTTGAGGAAAATTAAACTTGAAAATCCTTGGGTGAATTTGATTTTGGGATGGGCTTGAGTGATTTAATTATACATATTCTACTCTTATTATGTAGATTTGATTCATATAACCCATGCCCATAGGAGATAATTTCTAGCTTTGATTAGTTGAAGGCCAAAATTTTTGATGTGCTAATGCCACTATGTAACTGATTTTGAGTTTGAGATGTAATTAAACCTATTTTCAATGTCATCATGTAAGTGTTGAGTTCCCCATCGCCTTTTAATCAATAAATTAAATAAATTGAATTAATCAAGTTCTGATTTCGGAACCAATGTTCAGGTTGTATCTCTATTCATATCTTTAATTGCATAAACATGTAGTAAGTGCTTCTCTAAGTATTATCTTTATTCTTATTTTTATCCATCAAGAGAGCACATGGGTTCAAGCAACTTGTGAAAAAGTTAAAAAAAAAGAAAAAGAGAATCAAAAGGGGAAAAAAAAAGTTAATAAGTTGATTTGGCATTGGGGACTTAACTTTAAGATGCTCTTGTGATTTTTGTTATGTGGGGCAAAATTTTGTACTTATAGTTTGCTACATGGCTTCATCATGCACTTAATTTGCTTGAATATTGGCCTATTGACTTGTTGGAATTAGAAATGTTTAATAATGAGTTGTGGTTGGTAGTGAATTGATACACGTATTTGGAGTGGACAATCATAGTTGGATTACTTGATTTTCTTTCTTAAATCTTGTTTTACATAATAGGTTGAATGAATATATGCATTCTTTGCTCGAGGACTAGGAAAGTTTTGGTGTTGGCGAGTTGACAATCCGCATTTTATATGTAATTTTATCCTTTCTTTTGCCTACTTTTAAGCCTTTGAAATATATTTTATAAGAGAATAATGCGTATTCACATGATTGTTAGCTGAAAATTTAAAAAAAAGAATTTGAGCATGAACTCGTTCAATTCAACTCGGTTTTGATCCAAGCTCACACGCGCGCAATGCTCAAGATCCTAGCCCAACCAAACAAAGAAAAAAAAGAGAAAAAGGAGAAGAGGAGCTACCCAGCAGCAAGCTTCGTTTGGGCCTGATCCGTGCAGCCTGGACTTGCGCCCCAGCCCACCACCTCCCAACACGCCCCTAGTCCGTGTGGGCCTTGCCTACAGCTCGAGACCCAGCCGCATCTACCCCCTTCCTTTCATCATCATCATCTCTCTCTCTCTCTCTCCCCCCTCCTCTCTCTCTCCCCCCTCCTCTCTCATTAGGGCTGCATGTTTTGCAATCCCTCGGCCTAGTCACGTATCAAGATATATCCCTCCTCATCTCTTCCTCTCCCTCTCACATAGGCCCGTTAGCTCGACCAGATAGCAGCTTTACTAGTCCTTCTCTCCCTCTTCTTTCCCTTGCCCGAATGGGCCTGTCTTCTTAGTCATGGCCTAAGCCACCACCCTCAGCACCCAACAACTTAGCTGCTCCAAGCGAACAAGACATAGTTTTTATGAGCAACCCTAAGTAACCTAGTCAAGGCTAATTAATTTTGGTTAATTGTTAGCTAAAACTAGCCCTTTTTCAAGCAATATATCAACCAATAAATAATTAAAATTAATTTTCATTAACTTTTGGGCACTAAGAGGGGTTAGATTTTCACTACAAAATGGAGTCACGGGTTGGAACAATCCCTTCATTCATCCACTCATCCAAGCATCCAAGCATTCCCTCATTCTCCCATCTTCCACCTTTCAGTTTTTTAGAAAGAGTCTTTGTAAGACAAAATCATTTGGATTGGGAAGTTTATAAGAAAACTAAGCTTTGTTAGCTATTTTTCTCTTCTCTTCTTATTTCATTTGTGAGTCAAATTTGAGAGGTTATGCTTAATTATATCATTTTGTGTAATTGAGTTTAAAGTCTGGGTATAAGAAGTGAAATATAGCAACTTTAATGATGTTTTCACTAACTATGGCCAGCTAATTACTCTATCTAGGATTAAGATGGATTCTTGATAATAATATTATTTTGCTAATTTCTTTTGGGGTTATTTTTGTCTCTTTAATTACATAATTTTGAGTTTATACTTGATCCTAATTTATTTATATAAATTAATAATATTATTTATTCATGTTGATATCAATAGTTTAATTTGCTATCTTAACTGAATGTTAGATCTTGTAGGCTTATATAATGTTATGCAATTGGCCTTCAATTTATAATTGTTAAAATTGAATAATTTATATTAGAAATTTGATGCATTATGTCTAAAAAGAATGATTCATGCTAGACCACTAGGTAAATAATCTCATTTGATACTTATAATCATCTTTTAATTTATACCCTAATGCTTGTAGCTTTGGTTAAACAAAAGACAAATTGAGCCTCCATTTGAATTAGTAATTCGATATTTGCATCAATATTAAAATCTAAAGTTCTAATCTGAATTCTCTCTATTTGACACATTTCTTTTCTTTTGTTCCTTTAATTCATATTGATAATTAAACTCCTCAATTGACTTATTCCTTATAATAGGAAAAGTTAAAAGTTAATGATGTATCTCACCTTGCACTTGCCAAGGAAGTGGATGTGAGGGAGATAGGAAAGTGAGAATGAGAAAAAGAACAAGATGATAGAGCAAGTGTCTTCAAGAGATAACCCAAAGGAGCCACTCTTGTTGAACACTTGGGCAATCTCTTTAGATCAATTAGGATACAGAATCACCACCTAATTGAGATAAAGAGACCTAGACACCACCTAAGTCACCACACTTAAGATATAGAACTAGGAATTTAAGAGTGACAAAGCTCAAGTTTTGTATTCAAATTGGCAAAAGACCCTTCCAAATGGAAGAGAGGAGGAATTTATAGACCCTCCTTCCCTCACACTTGGCTAAGGGCTGCTTTACAAGCTGATTTGGGACTAAATGACTAAGCCTAAGCTAGCTTACAAGTACAAGTTGATAAAACAAGAGATTTAGCCTATCTTTGACACCTCATTAGCTTAATGATCTCCAAATTGAGGTGTCAAGCATCTAAATACTCTAAGTACAGCAGCTTAGGGCCTTGAATCTGCAAGTGGTGCAAGTGGGACACCAAAACCCAAGGTGGCAGCTGGTTATACCTAAAAACTAGGTAAAGGAATTTCTTCCCTACTTTAGCTGGATAAAAGCAACACAAGCTGGTCCCTTAGCTCAACTTTAGGGCCATGATTTGATAAATATTTAGACGCCTTTTCATGCCCTAAAGTTTGACAAAAGTTGGAGCAAAGTAGGATAACCAAACAGACCCTTCTTTCGGACTGTGCTGGATTGCGCCCTGCAGTGCGCTGTTTTCGGTTTTGGCTGCTGACCAAATGAACTCTAAATGCTTTGCAAAAGGTCTTGTTGGAAAGCTGAGATCTTAAGCTTTAAGGGGGTGGTGCGTGTAGGAAATTTCCCATCTATAATTTGCTCCAACAGAGAAACAAAACCGGGCCAATTTCGGTATGAACTGGGCAGTCCATCATCTTCTTTGTTCAAGTGGTTTCTAACCATGGCATGAACTTCCTTGACCTTCTTGGATTCCCTAATAGGGGTTGGATCATTGGGAAGGGTTATGAAAGGTTTGGTTAGATGGTCGCCATCATCCCCTCCGAGTGAGTTGGAGTTTGACCTCAAACTTGGGATTTCTTCATTTTCCTCAAAGTATGGGCTGAGGTCAGCCACATTGAAGGTAGCGGAGACCCCATACTCACCAGGTAAGTCCACCTTGTAGGCATTAGGTCTGACCTTCTCCAATATCTCAAAGGGGCCATTTGATCTCGGCATGATTTTGAACTTGCGCTTACTTGGGAACCTTTCTTTCCTCATGTGAATCCATACCAAGTCCCGTGATTGGAAATGGACCTCCCTTTTGTGCTTGTTGGCTTGATGCATGGCTTGGGTATTGGACTTCAATCCTCTCCCGAACTTGAGCATGAAGGTCTTTGATTTCTTTGGCTCGTTTCTCGGCCTCCCAACTAAACTTGCTAGGAGTGGGGATGGGAGTGAGGTCCAAGGGAGTTTTTGGATTATACCCATAGCCCACTTGAAATGGGGAAAGGTGGGTGGCTTTACTTGGGGCCTGGTTGAAAGCAAACTCCACATGAGGTAGGAGTTCATCCCAAGCCTTGGTGTTCTTCTTCACAAGAACCCTAAGCAAGGTCCCCAAAGTCCGGTTAGTCACCTGGGTTTGGCCATCGGTTTAGGGGTGACAAGTGGTGCTAAACTTGAGGTGTGTCCCCATCTTTCTCCAAAGAGTGAGCCAAAAATGACTAAGGAACTTAGTGTCCCTATCCGAAACCATACTCCTTAGAATGCCGTGAAGTCTCACAATCTCCTTGAAGTAGAGATTGGCTATGTGGGAGGCATCATGGGTGGTGTGACAAGGGATAAAGTGGGCCATTTTGGAGAATCGATCCACCACCACCATGATAGAATCCTTGCTTCTTTGAGTCCGCGACAAGCCCGTAATAAAATCCAAACTAATGTCTTCCCAAAGGGCCGAGGGCATGGGCAAAGGGGAGTCAAGGCCTTGGGGAAGTACATGGCTCTTAGCCATGTGACAAATTAAACACCTCTTGATAAAGTGCTCCACATCCTTGGCCATTTTTGGCCAATAATAGTGCTCCTTGAGCATTGAGCAAGTCTTCTCTACCCCAAAGTAACCAGATAGAGCACCACCATGAAGCTCTTGAATTAGCAATTCCCTAAACCCACACTTGGGTATACAAAGCCGTGGCCCTTTGAAGAGGAACCCCTTGTGAATGTGGAATAGGCCGTGGGGGTGACTAGTACATTTGGCATAGATCTCCTTGAAGTCCTCATCATCGGTGTACATCCCTTTGACAATCTCAAACCCAAGCACCTTGGACTCTAGGACCGAGAGTAGAAAGTATCTCCTTAAAAGGGCATCCGCTCCCTTGTTCAACTTGCCGGCCTTGTGATGTATCATGAAGTTGAAAGCTTGGAGGTACTCAACCCACTTGGCATGGCAGAGATTGAGCTTATGTTATCCTTGAATGAACTTGAGGGCCTCATGGTATGAATGTAGTATGAATTCGACCCCAACTAGGTAGTATCTCCAATGTTCCAAAGCCCGGACTATCGCATAAAACTCCTTGTCGCATGTGGAGTACTTTCTCTTGACTTCATTCAACTTCTCACTAAAGAATGCAATTGGCCACTTCTCTTGGGACAAAACAGCCCCTATGCCCACTCCGGAGGCGTCACACTCCACCTCGAAGATCTTGGAGAAGCTAGGGAGTGCTAGTATGGGAGCACTTGTGAGCCTTCTCTTGATTTCTTCAAAGGCCGAATGAGCTTGTTCATTCCACTCAAAGGTCTTGCCCTTGAGAACCTCGATCATGGGGGAGACAATGGAGCTAAAGTCCTTCACAAATCTCCTATAAAAGGAGGCCAAACCATGAAAGCTTCGGACTTGATGCATGGAGGAGGGAGTAGGCCACTCGCAGATGGCCCTGACCTTGTCTTCATCAACATGGGTGCCTTGAGCTGAAACTACATAACCCAAGAAGATGACTTGGGTTATGAAGAAGTGAGACTTCTCGAGGTTGCCATAGAGCTCTTCTTGAGCCAAGATACTCAAGACTTGGTGGAGGTGGTCGGCATGCTCTGATTCATCCCGGCTATACACAAGGATATCATCGAAATACCCAATAACAAACTTGCCTATGACCGGCCTAAGCACCTCATTCATAAGCCTTATCAAGGTGTTAGGTGCATTAGTCAAGCCAAATGCATGACTAACCACTCATAGAGGCCGCCCTTGGTTTTGAAAGCCGTCTTCCATTCATCCCCTTCAAAGATCCGGATTTGGTAGTAGCCACTTCTAAGATCAATTTTGAAGAAGATATTGGCTTCATGAAGCTCATCAAGTAAATCCTCCAACCTTGGAATGGGGTATCGGTACTTGATGGTGATCTTGTTGATGGCCCTACTATCAACACATATTCTCATACTCCCATCTTTCTTGGGCACAAGTAGAGCCGGAACGGCACACGGACTTAAGCTTTCACGGATTAGTCCCTTGGCTAGGAGGTCATCAACTTGGCGTTGAATCTCTTGGGTTACTTGGGGGTTCATTCTATAGGCCAGTTTGTTTGGGAGGGTGGAACCGAGAAAGAAGTCAATCTTATGTTGGATGGACCTTTTGGGAGGCAAGCCATGGGGTATCTCTTGAGGGAAAACATATTGGAAGGTGTGTAGGAGAGGGGTGAGCATGGGATGGCTTAAGGCCGTGGCTAGGGCCGGTTCTTGGCCTAGCAAAATCCACTCTTTGTACGGTTTATACTCATGCATTTGGGACTTTAGGAGGGTGGTGAGAAAGACATCCATTTATGGGTTTTCTTTGGGTTTGGAAGGGGTGGACGATTTGAGTGGAATGAGGGTGATCTTTTTGTGGTTCTTTGTGAAGGTATAGGCATTCATGCGGCCATCATACATGACTCTCCTATCAAAGAGCCATGGTCGACCCAACAAGACATGGCAAGCATCCATTGGCACGATATCGCACCAAATCTCATCTTTGTAAGTCTTCCCAATGCTTAAAGACAAGAGACACCGAGTAGAGATTTACAAACCTTTGCTTTGGTTAAGCCATTGGATGGTGTATGGCTTTGGGTGGGGGTCACCGAGAGCTTGAGTTTGTCCACCATGGATTGTGAGGCTACATTCGCACAACTCCCCCCATCAATGATAAGGGAGCAAACTTTGCCACCTACGGTGCACCTTGTATGGAAAATGGATTCTCTTTGCTCAAACTCATCTTGGGAAGCTAGGCCACTTAAGGCCCTTTAAATTACCAAAAGTTCCCCTTCATCCGGACCTTGTTCAACCTCCTCTAGAGACTCATTCAAGTCTAACTCCTTCTCCCCTTCGTCCTCTCCCTCAAACTCCTCAAAGGAAGCTTGAAATTCAGCCAAAGTGACAACCCTCTTATTTGGACATTCGGATGCAATGTGTCCTAGTCCTTAACACCGAAAACATCTTCTTCTATCTTCCGGTTTAGGAGGGTTTCTTTGAGGTATGTTTTGGACATTTAGGGGATTTGGCCGTGGAGGTGGTGTAGCTTGTGGTCTAGGATTTGTGTTTGGGGGTCTTTGAAAAGGGTAAGACCGAGTAGGAGGTCTGCACACAATGCCTTTCCCTTTGGCTTTTCGGTGTTGTTCAACTTTGTATGCAAGGGAGCTAAGTTCATCAAGAGAGGAGTAGGGATGTAGCTCAATAACATGGGCAATTTGATCATCTAAACCACTCAAATACCTCACAAGGGTTTGGGTTTCATCTTCCTTCAAATCAGATTTCAAGAGGAGTTGTTTAAACTCCCTAGAACACTCTTGGTCCCTTATTTAAGGTTATGGAATTTGAGGTAGTTATCATGGAGGTAATGGGTGGGTAGGAATTTGGCCTTTAGTTTGTCCCTCATTTGTGCCCAAGTACGGATTTTTCCCTTTCCCTTCCTTGCCCTCTTGGTCACTAAATTAGCCCACCAAATTGAGGCATATTTGCAAAGCTTAAGGGCTACAAGCTTTCCCTTTTCCTCATTCGGGATGTCCTTGTAGTCGAAGACACTTTCAACCGTCCGGAGCCAATCTAGAAATAGGTCCGGGTCTAGATGGCCTTCAAACTCAGGATTGTCAACCTTGAAATCAAGATTGCCGCCTCCACTAGATCGAAATGGCCTTCCTCCTTCACCTTCTTCACTAGATGACTCATGAGGGTAGCTTTCTTCTTCCTCGAGATCAATTTGAGGCCCTTGTTCCGTGGGACTCCTTGAGTTTCTCAGGTTTCTTCTCTTCTCCTTTAGGAGTTGGCCAAGTTGAGTTTGGAGATACTTGACCTTGGCCTGTAATTCAGCCTTCTCCTTGAGAACGATCTCCGTAACTTGTTCCGATGTCAGGCTAGAAGACATGGTTGTAGTACAGTAAGGAGTGTGGTGCCTTGGAACTGAAAGCAGGGAGCACGGTTGTGCTATGTGGCACGACCTGGCCGTGCTAGACTGCTGGACTGGGTAAGTGTGCAAGGGACAAGGCACGGTCGCACTGTACGGCACGGGTTGCCCGTGCTAAATTGCTGTTCTGGGCACGGTACGGGGCGTGCAAGGGAGAAATGGAGGGGTGGTTAAGGTTGATTTATGGGTTTTGTGTTTGGGTATGTGTTTGGATGATGGAAGTTTGACCAAGATGATAGCCTAGGCTCTGATACCAATTGATGTATCTCACCTTGCACTTGCTAAGGAAGTGGATGTGAGGGAGATAGGAAAGTGAGAATGAGAAGAAGAACAAGATGATAGAGCAAGTGTCTTCAAGAGATAATCCAAAGGAGCCACTCTTGTTGAACACTTGGGCAATCTCTTTAGATTAATTAGGATACAGAATCACCACCTAATTGAGATAAAGAGACCTAGGCACCACTTAAGTCGCCACACTTAAGATATAGAACTAGGAATTTGAGAGAGACAAAGCTCAAGTTCTGTATTCAAATTGGCAAAAGATCCTTCCAAATGGAAGAGAGGAGGTATTTATAGACCCTCCTTCCCTCACACTCGGCTAAGGGCTGCTTTACAAGCTGATTTGGGACTAAATGACTAAGCCTAAGCTAGCTTACAAGTACAAGTTGATAAAACAAGAGATTTAGCCTATCTTTGACACCTCATTAGCTTAATGATCTCCCAATTGAGGTGTCGAGCATCTAAATACTCCAAGTACAGTAGCTTAGGGCTTTGAATCTGCAAGTGGTGCAAGTGGGACACCAAAACCCAAGGTGGCAGCCAGTTATACCTAAAAATCAGGTAAAGGAATTTCTTCCCTACTTTAGCTGGATAAAAGCAACACAAGCTGGTCCCTTAGCTCAACTTTAGGGCCATGATTTGATTAAATATTTAGATTCCTTTTCATGCCCTAAAGTTTGACAAAAGTTGGAGCAAAGTAGGACAACTAAACAGACCCTTCTTTTGGACTGTGCTGGATTGCGCCCTACAGTGCGCTGTCTTCGATTTTGGCTTGGTTGGCTGACCAAATGAACTCCAAATGCTTTGCAAAAGGTCTTGTTGGAAAGCTACGATCTTAAGCTTTAAGGGGGTGGTGCGTGCAGGAAATTTCCCCTTCTATAATTTGCTCCAACAGAGAAACAAAACTAGGCCAATTTCGGTATGAACTGGGCAGTCCATCATCTTCTTTGTTCAAGTGGTTTCTGACCATGGCATGAACTTCCTTGACCTTCTTGGGTTCCCTAATAGGGGCTAGATCATTGGGAAGGGTTATGAAAGGTTTGGTTAGATGGTCCCCATCAGTTAAAATCACTATTGTTTCTCATAGAATCGATACCCTTATACTCGATAGTCTACAATTAACCTTGTGCACTTGCAAGTAAAAAGAGTTTTTAAAACTAAATATAAAATCCACATCACCTACCATCGCTAACCTCATTGGTCTTTTAACTCGAATTTGATCAATTATTTGATTGTGATTATCGAGATGACGAGCTCTTGGACATCATGTCTTTTGAAGTCCAGCTTTGCCCATCTGCATAGTTCACCAATGAAGTAAAATAGATCATCCTACACTCCCATGTATCTCAAGAAGTCACGCCTGGAACTCTTTGATATATTCTCGAATATGGCCTTACCGGTGCTGAAGGCAATTGGACTTTGACCCTAGCCTCGAGATCCACATCTTCATGATAGAATTGCTTCGTGAGCTCCTTCTTCAAATTAGGGATGGGAGTATTACCAAAACCTGAAAAACCCAATTAAAACACACCCCTTTTAGCACCCGAATAGGTGACGAAAATGGGTTTCAAGTGGGTATCGTGTAACGCCCCCAACCTAGGGAGAGTCACACTATCAGGACTTCCTAGAGGGAAATCCTTAAGGCTCTTAAAGATCAAAGGTTTGGATTAGCATTTAGATAGTCATTCTAAAACAAAACTGCTAGAGTTTTCCCTGTTTTAGCAACATTTGAGGGTCTTAGCTCAGCTAAGGGTACCTATAAACTGGGGATAGGGTGTAACATTTGCTAAAATAACCCAAGTTCACTGCCTCGGGCCACACGCCCGTATCACTAATGATCAAACAACTAAAACAAGGGTTAGAAAGCTACATATACAGGTACAGAGCCGGTTACATGCTTTCACATACAACGATAACTTAAAAATTTATAACGTGGTAGATCGAACACTTGCAAAGCTAGCAGAGATTTCTGAGGGGTCGGTATCAAACAACTTCAAAGTATCTCTTAAACCTGCTCAAATTGAACCTGGGAAAAAGGAGAATAATAAAGGGATGAGCAACCACACGCTCAGTGAGAATTTCCCTACTCCTTAAACCCAAAACAGTTGCAGGCAATAATATTAATAATAGCCGCGTGTCACGCATTTATTCTTTACTATCATAGTAGACAATTATAATCCCCAAGGAAAGATCACCCCCATTAATACTTCATTCTAACCATTCAATTCGATTTTAGGTCCTCATCGACAAGACTTCCCTGCTAGCAGGCATTCAGGCACATAAATAAGTAGGCAACAAGGATTGAATATAAAGGCCTTCAAACTCACTTTTGAAAATATAGTGACTCTCGATAAATACCAAGAATGATTTATAATTCACACAAACTCCTTTTAAGCTTATAATTCTTTTTCAAAAGTTCTCGAAACATTTAAACTGGTAAGAAAGATTTGGTAAGAAACATTCTTTCATCGAATATGCATATTGAAAAGCTTGAATGCACGACGCATTACTAGGATGTAACTATACTTCATTTGAAATCTCATTTAAACTATACTCAGAATACATTCATAGAATATATGCAGGTTAGGTACATTTAAAAGCTTTCTTCTTTACTTAAAAACGCTTTACTTGGCCTGTTGAGGCCCGTATCCCTTTAAAAGAACTTCTTTTCCTTTTCTGAACTGTTTAGAATGGCAAAAAGCCGAATCTCCTTTTTACCAGGAACTTACTTATAAGATAAGAACATCTTATTGTGCTAGCTAGGGAGGTCAACACCGCCCTTAAGTGAGATCGTCACTCTTAATCTACGTTATCCCTGGGGTATACGTACTTAACTTTTGACCAAAATGCATCTTAGCAGAGCAGCTCTAACCTCGATACTGTCCTCTGTGGGGCAACAGCTCACACCAGAATAATCATATCCTGAGTCCAGTCCTCCTCAAGGTTTTCTGACGCGCACACATTAGGGAGCATCTCACACCAAGATAATCATATCTTGAGTCCAGCTCCCGGGAACAGCTCACGCCATCTTTACGTCCAGCTCCCAACATTACCTTAGGGGGAAGCAGCTCACGCCATCTTTGCGTCCAGTTCCCACCCTCAAGGTCTAGCCACTTGCCTAGCACTGTCATAGCCTTTAAAATCGCATTACATTTCTCTTCTTCAGATGCTTACTGTCCTGAAATCTTACTTTTAAGCAAAACGACCACAACCTTTTGAAATGTTTATAGTTCATTCGTTTTTGGCTTAAAAACTTCTTATAAACGGAATAAGTTTGCTAACTCGTACATCGACTTCGTAAATAGCTTAAAAGTTTCTTATAAACGTAAAATGTTTATTAAATCGTAAAACGACTTAGTTTCTAACTTAAATGCTTCGTATAAACGTAATAAGTTTGCTAAATCGTAAAACCACTTCGTTTTCAGCTTAGAAGCTTCATATAAACGTAATAAGGTTGCTAAATCTTAAAACCACTTCGTTTTCAGCTTAGAAGCTTCATATAAACGTAATAAGGTTGCTAAATCGTAAAACGACTTTGTTTTCAGCTTAGAAGCTTCATATAAACGTAATAAGGTTGCTAAATTATAAAACGACTTTGTTTTCAAGTTAGAAGTTTCATATAAACGTAATAAGCTTGCTAAACCGTAAAACGACTTCGTTTTCAACTTAGAAGGTTCATATAAACGTAATAAGGTTGCTAAATCGTAAAACGACTTCGTTTTCAACTTAGCAGCTTCATACAATAAACGTAATAAGATTGCTAGATCGTAAAACGACTTCGTTTTTAACTTAAAAGCTTTATATAAATAAAACGAATGTTAACTCATAAAAACGACTTCACATTTTAGCTTAAAAGCTTCTTTTAAACGTAATAGGTTTGCTAAATTGTAGATCGAAACTCGTTTGAGACATAACGTGCTTAGTTAACGTTTAATTCAAACTAAGTTCGAAATCGAAACCTATTTGAGACTTAAGTGCTTAGTTAGCAATAAATGCAAGCTAGATTCGTTTGAAAATTCCCTTTTAACTCAAAGAGAGGTGCTTAAGGGAATTAAGATCTTCGATCGCTTTCAAGCTCATTATTACTCAAAACTTAGCTCAAAATACTTAGTTAGCGTGTAACTCAAATTAGATTCGTAATAAAAACTTCAGTTGCCATTCTACAGCTTGTTTCAATTGCTTTTAAAACTCAAGAAGGGTGGATAAATAAACTAAAGGCTTAAAACATTCCCAAACTTGCTACTATTCAAAAATTTATCGTACTTGGCTCGTTTATAAGGCAATTTAAGGTTACTTTTTATATTTTCAACCCAAATGCTTCTTAAAGTCATTATGGACTTACTAGCTCTTTAATCGAAACTCAATAGAAACTTAGATAAGCAAATAACAGGCAAATAAGCTAAGCTTCATAATTAGCACTTTAAGGTGCTCTTTTTCGGGTCGTTTAAATTCTTTTAAACACGAGGAGGGGCCCAAACCAATGTCTTAAAAATTTTTTCGAACTCTCTTTTAGTTTGCTTTTGAACTTCCTAAACCTATTGACTATTCAGTCGAATCAATAACTGAGCAGTTCGACGGTTTAGGACATTTTTACACTTTAGACGTCATATCACGCGAATAAGCAACTGACAAACGTAAAAGTATTTTCAAACGTGTAAAACAAACTTTCTAAATGACCTTTTCTTTTTAAAGACGTCTAAAGTTGCAAGAATTAATCACATAACGTCATGTAGCATATCGGGGGAAAAGGATTCATACATAGCATATTTATACACTTCATATCGCAATTCATTAAGCCACACATGGCCTCGTAATGTACACGATTGCGGCAATTCACAACCCTATCTTCTTCCTCACACAGCAGTGACCATAAGAACCGCAAACCACTCAATAGTTCCACCTCGAGCCATCCAGCTTCCAACTCGGTTTAATAATATCATAGACAAACCAATAATTCACTAATGCATTATATAAAAGCATAGTATGCTCATCAATAATCTTAAACAGAATTTAGCATGCTTTATTAGTGCCTTAATCTACCCGAGAAACACTCTTAAGCTTCAACACAACTTAAACAATAATCTGATAAATTCACAGTGCCATGATAACATTCTATTTGTTAAGCTATTCTCCAAATTGTCAGATTACTAACATTCAGCATCAATGTGTCATACAATTAATCCCCAAAATCAATACCATGTTAATAATTTCTCGATCTCAACTCTAAGTTCCCCTGAACTGATTTCAATCCTCAAAATTAACATGCACTAGCTAATTCGATTAAATTCGTTGAAAATAGTAGTAATTTAAGAGGAAAGGAACCCTCACCTTGAATCCAAGCTAGAGGCTCGATTCATGGTTGTGGGCTCGACTTTTAGGGGCTCAAATAACTCCACTTCTTCGGCACTTGCTTACCTACGCTCGAACAAGACCAAATCACGCCCAAAATTCCAAAAACACGAACCCTAAAACAAACACAAACTCACTTACTGATTGAGATTGAATTGGGGTTTGAAAGCAGCCAAAATTTGTAGGAAATTGAAGTAATCAAGAGGTGAAGTTCATGGCCATACCTGGGGCATGTGTTCGAGCTTCAATTCAGCGCCAAGAAGAGTGGCTTGCTTGTTCGAAATTCAGCCCAATTCACATCAAATGGGTGGCTAACTCATACGTGAGGTCGAATGGGATGAATTTGCAGTTGTTGTGGGGCGAGAATCTGCTGGGCTTGAGCTTGGAAGTGGCGTTAGTGGAGGAGGAGAGGAGGAGAAGGGGACGAGCAGCCGAGAGAGGAAGAGAGAGACTGTCGGGGGGGTCGCGCGTGAGGAAGAAGGAGAGGGGGTGTCTCACGAAATTACCAAAATGCCCCTCCCTCACTTTATTTTTTTGTCCCGAGCTGATTCATATTTGATATGGCTAGTGTAATTCGTAACCCAGATTCTAAACCCAAATCGATCATATATGTTTTCATCAACTATTCGTTCCCAAATCTATCTAGGTTTGATTTAATAACATCAAACTATTTCTAAGGTTGACAATCTAATCGTATTCGGGTTCCTACTTGAATTAGTACGCGCTAATAATCGTTAATAGCGCTTATTAAAAATCATTGAATGATTTTCAAAACTAATAACAATAATATTATTACTGGTGACAAACATATTCTTTTTAATAAAATCAATGCTCACATAGGCACTTAGAAAATAGTTTTAGCTTATATCGCTATTAAAATATGATTTTTATAACGTAAAAAGGTATTACGAGCAACTTAACGGAATATAAAGTACACGGGCCTTACACTCTCCCCCCTTAAAAGAATTTCGTCCTCGAAATTGCTTACTTGGAGGAATTAATGGAGGTACTTCACCCGCTTTTCTTTCACAATCCAAGTCAGTTTATACTTAGCTATTCATTCTGCCTTCACAATAGCATCCCATTCTTGGATTTCTATTTGAACCTAATCATCAGGGAGCGTTCTCCCTTGCACTATAACAACTCAATCTCTACAGGTATGGTCGGTGTAGTAGATAGTTTTTAAGGAAGAGGTTATGAAATATTGCATATGCATCTCATGAAGTTTACTAACAAGTTCCTTTACAAATCAAGAATACGACAAAAGGGCAAGCAGTACTACAATGACATGATGGGGGCATAAAGTTGGTTGATAAGAGAATACCTAACCTTATGTCAACAGGTTCTCCAGCTTCTTTTCCTTCTAGCTAAGCATTCGACTCTCAATTTGTGGTTTCTGGTTGTTTCTACTATCCCCTGAGGAAGTACCAATGGTTAGGCGATCTCGTTGTGCTGCTGGTTTGATTCCTGTTCCGGATCTCTGAGTGTGACGCCGACTATTCCATTTAGCCTTTGGCAATTTGCAACTTTGTGACCTATACCACCACATCCAAAACATGAGCGCGCACGGCGTCTGTATGGGCCAGGGTGTTGTCGTCCACACTGGTCACATGTTTTCCTCAGTTTCCCTTAGGCGGCTTGCTTACCTCTATCCTGTTTCATCCCATGTTTAACCCTCTTGAAGTTTATGTTTCCCTGAAAATTGGATCCTCCGGCGCTAAATTTCTCCTTTATTTGACCCTTCCCTCTATCCTCAATCTCGGTTTCGCTTATGATGCGGGCTATTTTTACAGCTTTCTGATACATTTCTTGGAAACTGTCATAAGTATATCCTGCTATTATCTATTTCGCTTCCCCTCTTAATCCCTGTTCGAAGTGGTCCATCCTCATTTCTTCGGTGGCCACCTGATTTGGAGCAAATTGGCTCAGCTCATTGAACTTTGCCATACATTCCATCACGCTCATTTCTCCTTGTTTCAAGCATAAAAACTCCCGTTCCTTAACACTTCTTGAGTCTCGAGGGTAATATTGAGCGTCCATGAAGGCTTTCAGTTGGTTCCAGGTTAACATAGGTTCACCTACCCTAGGTTTCACTGTCCCCCACCAGAATTTAGCTTCTTTTTAAAATTAGTAAGCAGCCAAGTGCACCTTGAACCTCTCAGGGCACTCTATGATCTCAAATAAATTTTTTATTCTCCGAAGCCACTGTTGCTATACCATAGGGTTAGCTCCACCTTCAAACTTGGGAGGTTTAAGCTTATAAAACTGACATATCATTTCTATGGCAGTTGGTTTTAGTATGAGTTCACGACGAGGAGGCATCTGTCACACAATTACATAAGGAATATCTTAGGTCTAATTTCAACTAGGGGTAGACTTCCTTAGTTAATAAAAGGATTTGCAAGTGGATGCAAGATGTTATGTATAGCTACTAGTTTAGTCTCGCCTTGACCTTTGCTTAATTATACATGCACATCATATTTTACGCAAAGAAATGCATGTATATGCTTGAACAAACTAGTGAATTCATAACACTTGGTCAGCACCAACTGCACTTATTTCGTTGAACACTGATAATGTGACTTAGGGGTCACGAGAGATCTCACCATCCTAGTACTTCACAATTCTAACGCACTTTTCAAAGCACCCTATCACAAGCCTTCTCAATATAAATGAACACTATATGCAAATCCTTTTCTTCTACCCCTCTAGAATTTCATAAGTCATCTCATAAGATTCACTGCTTCTGTAGTTGATCTTCTTGCAATGGAACCAAACTGCTTCATAGAAATTAAAGTCCCCTTCCTTAACATTTTTTCCACCATCCATTGCATGCTAGAATATAACCGCATTCCATCCGGTCAACCATAGAGGTAGATAAATGCGGTCGATGATGAGGAAAACTATCCTACACCACCACTGAGATGGTAAAGGAAGAACTAGCATATAAATACATGTTATAAATTATACACTTGTTAATACAAGTAATACTAGGCAAGACATAACCACATAACCACATAAGTCACGTATCTTCACATAGCACATGCCTATAATGCTATCTAAATGCATAATGCAAACCTATTGCTCTAATACTATTGAATGTAATGCCCCCAACCTAGGGAGAGTCACACTGCCAGGACTTCCTAGAGGGAAATCCTTAAGGGTCTTGAAGATCAAGGGTTTGGATTAGCATTTAGATAGTCATTCTAAAACAAAACTGCTAGAGTTTCCCCAATTTTAGCAACATTTGAGGGTCTTAACTCAATTAAGGGTACCTGTAAACTGGGGATAGGGTATAGTTTTTGCTAAAATAACCCAAGTTCACTACCTCGGGCCACTCGCCCGGATCACTCGCCTAGATCAATAATGATCTAACAATTAAAACAAGGGTTAGAAAGCTACATATACAGGTACAGAGCCGGCTACATGCTTTCACATCCAACGATAACTTAAAAATTTATAACATGGTAGATCGAACACTTGCAAAGCTGGCAGAGATTTCTAAGGGGTTGGCATCAAAAAACTTCAAAGTATCTCTTAAACCTGCTTAAATTGAACCTGGGAAAAAGGGGAATAATAAAGGGATGAGCAACCATATGCTCAGTGAGAATTCCCCTACTCCTTAAAACCCAAAACAGTTGCAGGCAATAATATTAATAATAGCCACATATCATGCATTCATACTTTACGATCATATTAGGCAATAATAATCCCCAAGGAAAGATCACCCTTATTAAGACTTCATTCTAACCATTCAATTCGATTCTAGGCCCTCATCGACCAGACTTCCCTACTAGCAAACATTCAGGCACATAAACAAGTAGGCAATAAAGATTGAATATCAAGGCCTTCAAACTCACTTTTGAAAACATAGTGACTCTCGATAAATACCAAGAATGGTTTATAATCCACACAAACTCCTTTTAAGTTTATAATTCATTTTTAAAAGTTCTCGAAACATCTAAACTGGTAAGAAAGATTTGGCAAGAAACATTCTTTCATCGAATATGCATATTGAAAAGCTTAAATGCACGACACATTACTAGGATGTAACTATACTTAATTTGAAATCTCATTTAAACTATATTCAGAACACATTCATAGAATATATGTAGGTTAGGTGCATTTGGAAGCTCTCTTCTTTTCTTAAAAACGCTTTACTTGGCCTCTTGAGGCCCGCATCCCTTTAAAAGAACTTCTTTTCCTTTTCTGAATTGCTTAGAATGGCAAAAAGCCAAATCTCCTTTTCATCAGGAACTTACTTATAACATAAGAACACCTTATTGTGCTGGCTAGGGAGGTCAACACCGCCCTTAAGTGAGATCGTCACTCTTAATCTACGTTATCCCCGGGGTATACGTACTTAACTTTTGGCTAAAATGCGTCTTAGCAGAGCAATTCTAACCTCGATACTGTCCTCTGTGGGGCAACAGCTCACACTAGGATAATCATATCCTGACTCCAGTCCCGCTCAAGGTTTTCTTACACGTCATATACTAGGGAACAGCTCGCACCAAGATAATCATATATTGAGTCTAGCTCCCGGGAACAGCTCACGCCATCTTTGCGTCTAGCTCCCAACATTACCTTAGGGGGAAACAGCCCACGCCATCTTTGCATCCAGTTTCCACCCTCAAGGTCTGGCCACTTGCCTGGCACTTTCATAGCCTTTAAAATCGCATTACATTTCCCTTCTTCAGATGCTTACTTTGCTGAAATCTTACTTTTAAGCAAGACGGCCATAACCATTTGAAATGTTTATAGTTCATTTGTTTTTGGCTTAAAAACTTCTTATAAACGGAATAAGTTTGCTAACTCCTAAATCGACTTCGTAAATAACTTAAAAGCTTCTTATAAACGTGAAATGCTTACTAAATCATAAAATGACTTAGTTTCTAACTTACATGATTCGTATAAACGTAATAAGGTCGCTAAATCGTAAAACGACTTCGTTTTCAGCTTAGAAGCTTCATACAAACGTAATAAGGTTGCTAAATCGTAAAACGACTTCGTTTTCAGCATAGAAGCTTCATATAAACGTAATAAGGTTGCTAAATCGTAAAACGACTTCGTTTTCAACTTAGAAGCTTCATATCATAAAATGACTTCGTTTTCAACTTAGAAGCTTCATATAAATGTAAAACGATTGCTAACTCATAAAACAGCTTCACTTTTTAGCTTAAAAGCTTCTTTTAAATGTAATACGTTTGCTAAATCGTAGATCGAAATTCATTTGAGACATAACGTGCTTAGTTAACGTTTAATTCAAACTAAGTTCGAAATCGAAACCCATTTGAGGCTTAAGTACTTAGTTAGCAATAAATGCAAGCTAGATTCGTTTGAAAATTCTCTTTTAACTCAAAGAGAGGTGCTTAAGCGAATCAAGATCTTCGATCGCTTTCAAGCTCATTATTATTCAAAACTTAACTCAAAATACTTAGTTAGCGTGTAACTCAAATTAGATTCGTAATAAAAACTTCAGTTGTCATTCTATAGCCCGTTTTAATTGGTTTTAAAACTCACGAAGGGTGTATAAATAAACTGAAGGCTTAAAACGTTCCCAAACTTGCTACTATTCAAAAACTTAAAGTACTTGGCTCATTTATAAGGCAATTTAAGGTTACTTTTTATATTTTCAACACAAATGCTTCTTAAAGTCATTATGGACTTACTCGCTCTTCAATCGAAACTCAATAGAAACTTAAATAAGCAAATAACATGCAAGTAAGCTAAGCTTCATAATTAGCATCTTAAGGTGCTCTTTTTCGGGTCGTTTAAATTCTTTTAAACACGAAGAGGGGTCATACCCAAACCAATGCCTTAAAAACTTTTTCAAACTCTTTTAGTTTGCTTTGGAACTTCTTAAACCTATCGACTATTCAGTCGAGTCACTAACTGAGTAGTTCGATGGTTTATGACCTTTTTACACTTTAGACGTCCTCACACGCGAATAAACAACTGACAAACATAAAAGTATTTTCAAAAGTGTAAAACAAACTTTCTAAATGATCTTTTCTTTTTAAAGACGTCTAAAGCTACAAGAATTAATCACATAATGTCATGCAGCATATCGGGGGAAAAGGGTTCACACATAGCATATTCATACACTTCATATCATAACTCATTAAGCCACACATGGCCTCGCAATTCACACAATTGCGGCAATTCACAACCCTATCTCCCTCCTCATACAGCACCGACCACAAGAACCTCAAACCACTCAATAGTTCCACCTCGAGCCATCCAACTTCTAACTCGGTTTAATAATATCATAAACAAACCAATAATTCACTAATGCATCATATAAAAGCATAGTATGCTCATCAATAATCTTAAACAGAATTTAACATGCTTTATTAGTGCCTTAATCTGCTCGAGAAACATCCTTAAGCTTCAACACAACTTAAACAATAATCTGATAAATTGAGAGTGCCATGATAACATTATATTTGTTAAGCAATTCTCTAAATTGTCAGATTACTAACATTCAGCATCAATTTGTCATACAATTAATCCCAAAATCAATACCATGTTAATAATTTCTCGATCTCAACTCTAAGTTCCCCCAAACTGATTTCAGTCCTCGAAATTAATATGCACTAGCCAATTCGATTAAATTCGTTGAAAATAGTAGTAATTTAGGAGGAAAGGAACCATCACCTTGAACCCAAGCTCGAGGCTCGATTCACGGTTGTGGGCTCGACTTTTAGGGGCTCAAATAACTCCACTTCTTCGGCACTTGCTTACTCACGCTCGAACACGACCAAATTGCGCCCAAAATTCCAAAAACTCGAACCCTGAAACAAACACAAACTCACTTACTGATTGAGATTGAGTTGGGGTTTGAAAGCAGCCAAAATTTGTAGGAAATTAAAGCAATCAAGAGGTCAAGTTCATGGCCATACCTGGGCCA
Organism: Carnegiea gigantea; assembly: GCA_029747015.1. Classification (NCBI taxonomy): domain Eukaryota; kingdom Viridiplantae; phylum Streptophyta; class Magnoliopsida; order Caryophyllales; family Cactaceae; genus Carnegiea; species Carnegiea gigantea. The sequence continues at coordinate 214,658 of JAKOGI010001007.1, read as the reverse complement.
TGCGTTCGAGCTTTAATTCAGTGCCAAGAAGAGTGGCTCGCTTATTCGAAGTTCAACCCAATTCGCATCAAATGAGTGGCCAACTCGTAGGGGAGGTCGAATGGGATGAATTTGCAATTGTCGTGGGGCGAGAATCTGCTGGGCTTGAGCTTGGAAGCGGCGTTAATGGAGGAGGAGTGGAGGAGAAGGGGACAAGCAGCAGAGAGAGGAAGAGAGAGACTGTCGGGGGGGTCGCGCGTGAGGAAGAAGGAGAGGGGGTGTCTCGCGTAAATTTTCAAAATGCCCCTCCCTCACTTTATTTTTTTGTCCCAAGCTGATTCATATTTGATACAGCTAGTCTGATTCATAACTCGAATTCTAAACCCAAATCGATTATATACTCCTTCATCAACTATTTGTTCCCCAATCTATCTAGGTTTGATTTAATAACATCGAACTACTTCTAAGGTTGACAACCTAATCGTATTAGGGTTCCTACTTGAATTAGTACTCGCTAATAACCGTTAATAGCGCTTATTAAAAATCATTGAATGATTTTCAAAACCAATAACAATAATATTATTACTGGCGATAAAAATATTCTTTTTAATAAAATCAACGCTCACATAGGCACTTAGAAAATAATTTTAACTTATATCACTAATCAAATAAGGTTTTTATAACGCAAAAAGGAATTAGGAACAACTTAATGGAATACAAAGTGCGCGGGCCTTACACTGTCCCCCCTTAAAAGAATTTCGTCCTCGAAATTGCTTACTTGGAGGAATTAATGGAGGTGCTTCATCCGCATTTCTTTCGCAATCCAAGTCAGTTTATGCTTAGCTATTCATTCTGCCTTCACAATAGCATCCCATTCTTGGATTTCTATTTGGACCCAATCATCAGGGACCATTCTCCCTTGTACTATAACAACTCAATCTCTACAGGTATGGTCGGTATAGCAGATAGTTTTTAAGGAAGAGGTTATGAAATGTTGCATACGCATCTCATAAGGTTTACTAACAAGTTCCATTGCAAATCAGGAATACGACAAAAGGGCGAGCAGTACTAGAATGACATGATGGGGGCATAAAGTTGGTTAACAAGAGAATACCTGACCTCATATCACAGCTTCCCCGGTCTCGTTTACTTCTAGCTAAGCTCACGACTGCGAATTTGTGGTTTCTGGTTGTTTCTACTGTCCCCTGGGGGAGTACCAATGGTTAGACGATCTCGTTGTGCTTTATCCCATATTTAACCCTCTTGAAGTTTATGTTTCCCTAAGAATTGGACCCTCCGGTGCCAAATTTCTCCTTTATTTGAGCCTTTCCTCTATCCTCAATGTCGGTTTCGCTTTTGATGCGGGCTATTTTCACGGCTTTCTAATACATTTGTTGGAAACTATCATAAGTATATCCTGCTATTATCTGTTTCACTTCCCCTCTTAATCCCTGTTCGAAGTGGTCCATCCTAATTTCTTCGGTGACCACCTGATTTGGAGCAAATTGGCTCAGTTTATTGAACTTCGCCGCATATTCCATCACGCTCATTTCTCCTTGTTTCAAGCATAAAAACTCCCGTTCCTTAACCCTTCTTGCATCTAGAGGGTAATATTGAGCGTCCATTAAGGCTTTCAGTTGGTTCCAGGTTAACACAGGTTTACCTACTCTAGGTTTCACTGTTCTCCACCAGAATTCAGCTTCTTTTTCAAATTGGTAAGCGGCCAAGTGCACCTTGAACCTCTCAGGGCACTCCATGATCTCAAATAAATTTTCCATTCTCCGAAGCCACTCATCCTATACCATACAGTCAGCTCCGCCTTCAAACTTAGGAGGCTTAAGCTTATCAAACTAGCATATCATTTCCATGGCAGTTGGTTCTGGTATGAGTTCGCAGCGAGGAGGCATCTGTCACACAATTACACAAGGAATCACTTAGTTCTAATTTCAACTAGGGGTAGACTTCCTTGGTTAATGAAATGATTTGCAAGTGGACGCAAGATGTTATGTATGGCTACTAGTTTAGTCTCAGCTTAACCTTCATGTAATTATACATGCACATCATTTTTTATGCAAAGAAATGCGTGTATATGCTTGAACAAACTAGTGAATCCATGACACTTGGTCAGCACCAACTGCACTTATTTCGTTAAACACTAACAATGTGACTTAGGGGTCACGGGAGATCTCACCATCCTAGTACTTCACAATTCTAACGCACTTCTCAAGGCACCCTATTACAAGCCTTCTCAATATAAATGAACACTATATGCAAATCCTTTTCTTCTACCCCTCTAGAATTTTATAAGTCATCTCATAAGATTCACCGCTTTTGTAGTTGATCTTCTTGTAATGGAACCAAGCTGCTTCACAGAAATTAAAGTCCCCTTCCTCAACATTTTCTCCATCATCCATTGCATGCTAGAATATAACCGTATTCCATGCGGCTAACCATAGAGGTAGATAAATGCAGTCGACGATGAGAAAAACTATCCTACACTACCACTGAGATGGTAAGGGAGGAACTGGCATATACATACATATTATAAATTACACAATTGTTAGCACAAGTAATACCAGGCAAGACACGACCACATAACCACATAAGTCACGTATCTTCACATAGCACATGCCTATTATGCTATCTAAATGCATAATGCAAACCTATGGCTCTGATACCACCTAATGTAATGTCCCCAACCTAGGGAGAGTCACACTACTAGGACTTCCTAGAGGAAAATCCTTAAGGCTCTTGAGGATCGAGGGTTTGGATTAGCATTTAGATAGTCATTCTAAAACAAAACTGCTAGAGTTCCCCCTATTTTAGCAATATCTGAGGGTCTTAACTCAGCTAAGGGTACCTGTAAACTGGGGATAAGGTATAGTATTTGCTAAAATAACCCAAGTTCACTACCTCGGGCCACTGGCCTGGATCACTAATGATCTAACAACTAAAACAAGGGTTAGAAAGCTACATATACAGGTATAGAACCGGCTATATGCTTTCACATGCAACAATAACTTAAAAATTTATAACATGGTAGATCTAACACTTGCAAAGCTGGCAGAGACTTCTCAGGGGTCAGCATCAAAAAACTTCAAAGTATCTCTTAAACCTGCTCAAATTGAACCTGGGAAAAAGGGGAATAATAAAGGGATGAGCAACTGCACACTCAGTGAGAATTTCCCTACTCCTTAAAACCCAAAACAGTTACAGGCAATAATATTAATAATAGCCACATATCACGCATTCATACTTTACTATCATATTAGATAATCATAATCCCCAAGGAAGGATCACCCCCATTAAGACTTCATTCTAACCATTCAACTCGATTCTAGGCCCTCATCGACCAGACTTCCCTACTAGTAGACATTCAGGCACATAAACAAGTAGGCAACAAGGATTGAATATCAAGGCCTTCAAACTCACTTTTGAAAACATAGTGACTTTCGATAAATACCAAGAATGGTTTATAATCCACACAAACTCCTTTTAAGCTTATAATTCTTTTTTAAAAGTTCTCGAAACATCTAAACTTGTAAGAAAGATTTGGTAAGAAACATTCTTTCATCGAATATGCATATTGAAAAGCTTGAATGTACGATGCATTACTAGGATGTAACTATACTTCATTTGAAATCTCATTTAAACTATATTCAGAACACATTCATAGAATATATGTAGGTTAGGTACATTTGAAAGCTTTCTTCTTTTCTTAAAAACGCTTTACTTGGCCTCTTGAGGCCCGTATCCCTTTAAAAGAACTTCTTTTCCTTTTCTAAACTACTTAGAATGGTAAAAAGCCAAATCTCCTTTTTATCAGGAGCTTACTTGTAACATAAGAACATCTTATTATGCTGGCTAGGGAGGTCAACACCGCCCTTAAGTGAGATCGTCACTCTTAATCTACGTTATCCCCAGGGTATACGTACTTAACTTTTGGCCAAAATGCATCTTAGCAGAGCAACTCTAACCTCGATACTGTCCTCTGTGGGGCAACAGCTCACACCAGGATAATCATATCCAGAGTCCAGTCCCCCTCAAAGTTTTCTTACGCGTCACACATTAGGGAACAACTCACACCAAGATAATCATATCTTGAGTCCAGCTCTCAGGAACAGCTCACGCCATCTTTGCATCTAGCTCCCAACATTACCTTAGGGGGAAGCAGTTCACGCCATCTTTGCCTCTAGTTCCCACTCTCAAGGTCGGGCCACTTGCCTAGCGCTTTCATAGCCTTTAAAATCGCATTACATTTCTCTTCTTCAGATGCTTACAACAACAACACCACCACCACCTCCCAGTGTGGGTCCCGCTTTTGCGGGGTCTTGGGAGATCCAGCTATAGGCAACCTTACCTCTACCGGTATCCCTGCCTTCTTCAGATGCTTACATTGCTGAAATCTTACTTTTAAGCAAAACGACCATTACCTTTTGAAATGTTTATAGTTCATTCGTTTTTGAATTAAAAACTTCTTATAAATGGAATAAGTTTGCTAACTCGTAAATTGACTTCGTAAATAACTTAAAAGCTTCTTATAAACGTAAAATGTTTACTAAATCGTAAAACGACTTAGTTTCTAACTTAAATGCTTTGTATAAACGTAATAAGGTTGCTAAATCGTAAAACGACTTCGTTTTCAGCTTAAAAGCTTCATATAAACGTAATAAGGTTGCTAAATCGTAAAACGACTTCGTTTTCAGCTTTGAAGCTTCATATAAACGTAATAAGGTTGCTAAATCGTGCAACGACTTCGTTTTCAACTTAGAAGTTTCATATAAACGTAATAAGGTTGCTAAATCGTAAAACGAATTCGTTTTCAACTTAAAAGCTTCATATAAATGTAATAAGGTTGCTAAATCGTAAAAGGACTTCGTTTTCAACTTGGAAGCTTCATATAAATGTAAAACAATTAGTAACTCATGAAACGATGTCACTTTTTGGCTTAAAAGTTTCTTTTAAACGTAATACGTTTGCTAAATCGTAGATCGAAACTCGTTTGAGACATAACGTGCTTAGTTAACATTTAATTCAAACTAAGCTCGAAATCGAAACCCATTTGGGACTTAAGTACTTAGTTAGCAATAAATGCAAGCTAGATTCATTTGAGAATTCCCTTTTAACTCAAAGAGAGGTACTTAAACGAATTAAGACCTTCAATCGCTTTCAAGCTCATTATTATTCAAAACTTAACTCAAAATACTTAGTTAGCGTGCAACTCAAATTAGATTCGTAATAAAAACTTCAGTTGTCATTCTATAACTCGTTTCAATTCCTTTTAAAACTCAAGAAGGATGTATAAATAAACTAAAGACTTAAAACGTTCCCAAACTTGCTACTATTCAAAAACTTAAGGTACTTGGCTCGTTTATAAGGCAATTTAAGGTTACTTTTTATATTTTCAACACAAATACTTCTTAAAGTCATTATGCACTTACTAGCTCTTTAATCAAAACTCAATAGAAACTTAAATAAGCAAATAACATGCAAATAAGCTAAGTTTCATAATTAGCACCTTAAGGTGCTCTTTTTCGGATTGTTTAAATTCTTTTAAACACGAGGAGGGGTCATACACAAACCAATGCCTTAAAAATTTTTTCGAACTCTCTTTTAGCTTGCTTTTGAACTTCCTAAACCTATCGACTATTCAGTCGAGTCACTAACTGAGCAGTTCGATGGTTTAGGACCCTTTTACACTTTAGACGTCCTAACATGCGAATAAATAACTGACAAACGTAAAAGTATTTTCAAACGTGTAAAACAAACTTTCTAAACAACCTTTTCTTTTTAAAGACGTCTAAAGTTTCAAGAATTAATCACATAACGTTATGTAGCATATCGGGGGAAAAGGGTTCACACATAGCATATTCATCCACTTCATATCACAACTCATTAAGCCACACATGGCCTCGCAATCCACACGATTGCGGCAATTCACAACCCTATCTCCCTCCTCACACAGCACCGACCAGAAGAACCTCAAGCCACTCAATAGTTCCACCTCGAGCCATCCAACTTCTAACTCGGTTTAATAATATCATAAACAAACCAATAATTCACTAATGCATCATATAAAAGCATAGTATGCTCATCAATAATCTGAAACAGAATTTAGCATGCTTTACTAGTGCCTTAATCTACCCGTGAAACACCCTTAAGCTTCAACACAACTTAAACAATAATCTGATAAATTGACAGTGCCATGACAACATTCTATTTGTTAAGTAATTCTCCAAATTGTCAGATTACTAACATTCAGCATCAATTTGGTATACAATTAATCCAAAAATCAATACCATGTTAATAATTTCTCGATCTCAACTCTAAGTTCCCCCAAACTGATTTCAATCCTTGAAATTAACATGCACTAGCTAATTCGATTAAATTCGTTGAAAATAGTAGTAATTTAGGAGGAAAGGAACCCTCACCTTAAATCCAAGCTAGAGGCTCAATTCACGATTGTGGGCTCGACTTTTAGGGGCTCAAATAACTCTACTTCTTTGGCACTTGCTTACCCACGCTCAAATACGACCAAATCGCGCCCAAAATTCCAAAAACTCAAACCCTAAAGCAAATGCAAACTCACTTACTGATTGAGATTGAATTAGGGTTTGAAAGCAGCCGGAATTTGTAGGAAATTGAAGCAATCAAGAGGTGAAGTTCATGGCCATACATGGGGCATGCATTCGAGCTTCAATTCAGCGCCAAGAAGAGTGGCTGCCGTGTTCGAAATTCAGCCCAATTCGCATCAAATGGTTGTCCAACTCGTAGGGAAGGTCGAATGGGATGAATTTACGGTTGTTATGGGGCAAGAATCTGCTGGGCTTGAGCTTGGAAGTGGCGTTAATGGAGGAGGAGACGAGGAGAAGGGGATGAGCAGCAGAGAGAGGAAGAGAGAGACTGTCGAGGGGGTCGCGCGTGAGGAAGAAGGCGGGTATCTCGCACAAATTACCAAAATACCCCTCCCTCACTTTATTTTTTGTCCCAAGCTGATTCATATTCGATACGGCTAGTCTAATTCGTAGCCCGAATTCTAAACCCAAATTGATCATATACTCCTTCATCAACTATTCGTTCCCAAATCTACCTAGGTTTGATTTAATAACATCGAACTACTTCTAAGGTTGACAACCTAATCGTATTCGGGTTCCTACTTAAATTAGTACTCACTAATAACCGTTAATAGCGCTTAGTAAAAATCATTGAATGATTTTCAAAACTAATAACAATAATATTATCACTGGCGACAAAAATATTCTTTTTAATAAAATCAACGCTCACATAGGCACTTAGAAAGTAATTTTAGCTTATATCGCTAATAAAATGTGGTTTTTATAACGCAAAAATGCATTACGAACAACTTAACGGAATATAAAGTACGTGGGCCTTACATATGGATATTGTATTCGAAAATACATATGAGTATAAGTATGGATTCTTAAAACTCAAACCTGATTATGTACCCGATCTACTAGTAAAGTGCATGAAAAATATGTTAAAACCCAAAAATAAATGTTACACATGAAAGTCTAATTGTGTAGTATTTATTTACGTAAAAATAAAAAATTAATTTTTTTACAATTTTAATTTATGTGAATCTAATTGGACATGAATTTCATTAGTGTTGCCTCAAGTTACTAATCAAGTATAGTGTGTATGCAAATATGAGTTGAATATGGGTGGTACTTTGTATACTCTATATGTACCTGAATAAGATCGTAAATCCGAAAAATCCGACAGGTATGGATATGAGTATAGCCATACAAAACTCGATGGGTATGGGTATTATTTTCGTAAATGGGTATGGGTGCAGATATAGATCAACCCACCTCGAACCTACTCCATGCCCATCCCTATTTTAAATCCTACCAAGTATAAATGAGATTTTATGCTCTATTGACACCATGACACCAACAATACCACCGTACGAAGAGGGATACATAGTTCACTTTTGTGGCTCTTCCTCAATGCATATTGCCTACAGATGTGCTACTAAGCTCCATAAGAAGTCATCCATCTCCCTTTTATTTCTTGCCCCATTAAAAATAGGAGGCTTAGGTGCGCCCATCTTTCAGAGGTAGCTTTTGGGTGACTCCTTTGTTTGCCACGCAGTTAATCAGAGCTTGACTTGTTCCTTGAGTTCCTCGGTTCATTTCCATCGAACCTCGAGAGCTACTAGGCAAGCCCTTAGCTCTGCCTCATTTGCGGCCAGTGGCTTTATGAGATTCCACCTCCTTGGATAATTATGTGATCACCACATTTAATGCACCTTGCATTTTCTCCCAAGCCTTCTATCCTCCCCCTTGGACTTTAGCACCACATTGTGTTTGTCCATGTCATTCGCCTTATTCCTTAATTCAGACATGGTGCCGTGCACCTCTGCTAGCCTCTCATCCACAAAGGTGATCAAATCCTTCTCCTTGACCTTCTTGGCACTTTGTTGGTTGTTGATGGAAGCCTCACCTACGCTTGACATGTCCCTCCCCCAAATTTGGCTATGACATGAATTGTCTTGGGATTATCATTAAACAACCTCTCTTCTATGTGGCACTAGCAAACTTTCCTTAAACTTACAAAGTTTGATCAGAAGCTTTTCCCTGAATATGCTTGGCCTAATCTTAGGAAGCTAACCAAGCGAAGGCAACTAGAGAATGAAAGAGAGTTTGGGAGGACGCACTCTTATTTCCTTGGCTTCAATGACTATAAATGAGCCTTGTTAGGGTATCTACAGCCTTCCATCTCCTAAACACATGATGAAGAATAATTTGATCCTGTAACTATTGTTAGCTTATATAAGCTTTCATTCTAATGTCTTCCTAAATAGCTAGATATCATATTACAAATATTCAAGATATTCTCCTTACAAGTATCTAGATGTTCTTCGATATTTGCAAGTCTAGAATGTTATGGAACGTTATAGAGAGTAATCTAGGAAGTTTTAGTACAATTTAGAAAGTTCTAACATATTCCAAATAGTTCTATGACAATATGTAATGTCTCAAAATGATCTAGAAGGCTCCACAAGTTCAACCCTTGACATTTGGTTTAATTGTGGAGGTTTTGAGCCATTCTCATCATTATCCAATTCAAGGGTCAAGATTTATTCAATTCCTTATCTTTGAAAATATATCCATTTCTCAATTAGTCTTTCTCAACATGAGATAATGTGATCCTGAACTAACGGAGGTTGTCTCTTATTACCGTTAAGTGTTCCAACATTGATTGTCAAGGGTGGGAGAGGAGTAAGGCTATAGGATTCATCCATTTTCCACCTATTCCTCTCTGGTAGGCATCTCCTTCAAATCATTCCCCCTTCTTTAAATTCTTTCAGCAATACTCTTCTTTAGTAAATTTATTTTCCAATGATTTTTTTTTCATTTTACCCGTTTTGTTCCCTTTGTTTCTTATTTAATTGCAAATCTAAGAAGGTCTTCATTTCAATTTTTTTCTTTTTTTCTTCTAATTTTCTACGCTTTCAAAAGTTTATAAATATTTTCTTTGTGTACATGAATAATTTGTTATATAAGTATCAAAAATTCATGCAAGGACTTGCAGATATCTCAATTTACTTTGTATGAACTTGCATTTCAATTTTTCTTATTTTCACACAATAATTTTTGTGTCCTATAAAAATTGAAAATACTTAGAGGCTCTGTTCTGCTCGCTTAACAACTACAAGCATTCATTGCCAAATTACCAAAGTATCTTTTTAGTTGTTGTTGACCTTTTTTTTCTAATAGCAACAACAACAACCATCACCATCACCATCTAAAAAAAAAAAAAAAAGAAGAAAATCCTACTTTCGTTCCATAACCTCCTTCCCTCCTTCTCACCCTTTCTTATGCTCGCCTATGAGCCACTGGAGGATAATTATACGTTAACGAATGCAATGGTTCCCCTTCCATTTGATGATTGCACCTTTCTATTTTGATAGAAGGGTAGCGTCAACTTTGGTGTGTGGAGGATGACAAGATGCATTCAAAGTGCTCCATAAAATTCCTAAATGGTACGGCTCATTCGACTGACTTTCTTGACAATAGTGCATTCTCTGTGCACAAGTTAATAGTGAGCATGACATTTGAGCAAGTTAAGATGATGTAGAAGGAAATGGTTTCATCCCATGTGATGACATTTAGGCCTTATTAAGACCTAAGAAAATGAGATAGAAAGAAAGTTGAAAGAAAAAAAAATGAGGAGAAAAAAAGTTGGAGAAAATCATTTTCTTTCCCTTGTTTGGATTGGAGAAAAAAATACAAGGTAAAAAAGTGACTTTCCAACAAACTTTTTTCTCTTTGTTTGGAAATAGGAAAATTCATCAAAGAAAGAAAAAACTAAGATATGCAAGACCAATCCAAGCGATACCTACACCTAGACCTGGCAAACGGGTTATTCGGGTCGGGTATGGTCCGAGTCATAGTTCGGATCGGGTCACTTTTGGGTTAACTATGTTCAGGTCGGGTTCGGGTTCGGTTCGGGTTTGGGTCATTTTCGGGTCAATCATGTTCGGGTCGGGTACGTGTTCGGTTCGGGTGAAATTTGGATCGGGTCTGTTCGGGTTGTCTACAGCAGTCCGGTTTGGATCGGGTATGGGTCGAGTCTAATTTGGGTCGGGTGAGATTTGGTTCAACGTTCGGGTGAATGTCGGGTCGGGTGTAAATCGGGTTAGGTAGAAATTAAGTCGGGTTGATTTCGGGTGAGTGCATATTTTGATTTTTGAATGTGTTCAATTCCAATCTTAAATTATATTTAAAAGATAAAATCCGTTTAATTAGACAAGCTTCTTTATTCTATATTATTGTTTTAATTTATACGTTAATATTTATAGTTTATACGTCCGTGTGTGTGTGTGTGTATATATATATATATATCTTAGATAAAATTACAAGGAACTTTTGTAATGGAAATGTTTATAGGCTTAATTATGCATTTACTATGAAAGTTAGTAAGTTACAAGTGCATCCCATCCATGGCCTAATATGGCTATATTTGATGTGACGTGTAATTATCTGAAAGATTACGGGTTGTTAAGTCAAGATTCAAGTATCTTAATTAAGGTCATGTTATGAGTCTATGACAAAACTAATGAACCAACCTAATGCCAAAGTCTCCAATTATGATTCTTATTAATTCATGAGTCAATTGTCTAATTTGTAAGGCTCAACACCAAAATATATTATATATATACCTTGCAAAATGACCAAAAAAAAAAAGAAATGATGAAGTTTTTATTTCACCCTGGTGTTGCCGTGTTAGTGCATAACTTTACGTTTGTCAATTGTGGTATTTGAGCTGGTAAACAAAAATAGGTTGGTTGAAGTCGACATTTTCAATAATGGATTCAATGTTGTTTCGATAGCTCGTAAAGTGATCATATATCAAGACTCAAATATTTGTCTTTGTGAGATTAACAACTTGATTTACATATTCTCAATGAGTCAAAACTCAAAAGCAACTGCAATATATGAATATGTGTTAATTATCATTACATTTATGTGATTGTTAATGTTGCTTATCGAAACTCGAGGCTTGAAATTTAGTTGTCTAAAATTCAAATGTGTTACATTATTATGAGATCATATGCAAACATATATTCTTGAATATAACTGTGTAGAATTAAAATTTGAGCATGTTGTGAAGATAATTTAGGATCGCAGATCAGTAATATAATATTTTTGACGAAATAACGATAGTCACATAATGATATTATAATTGTAGCATGCTTTAAGTCATTAAGTAGATTATCATTAGTAAAATAATATTGTCAAATTCAGCCCAAAAATCACAAATTTCAGAATTTTAAGTCACTCTTGTACTCAATTAATTTTAACTTTTTAAGTCATTGTGTCACTCTTGTCTCTCTTAAATTTTAAGTCATTTTATTTTTCTATCCTAAACTCAATTAATTGAGCCCAAAAAATACAGAATTGCCCTCCCAAATTTAGCCCAAAAAATTTAAAATTCCCCTCCCAAATTGACCCAAAAAATTTAGAATTCTCCCCCCAAAAATTTGCTAAACCTAAAGTCTAAACTCTTGTACTCATAGAGTCATGGTCTCAGACACACACACTGCAGCACTGCTTGTGTTCTTTCAATCCTTCTTCTATTCCTCTGCCTCACAAAATCACCGTCGCCTCGCCCCCAAGGCCGCAACCCCTCTCTTTGTCTCTCACAGTCGCCCACTGCCGGTGGTCCCCTCAGTCGCCCGTCGCCGGTCCTCCCCTCAGTCGCTTGTCGCCACTCGACGCCAAGGGCTGAAACCTTCCTTCTAGTTCTGGGCAGAACCTACCGGAGCCACCAAGTGAACGGACCTGGTATGTCTTCCTCTCTCTCCTCAGTCTATTATATCTGTGCTTGAATAACAGTAATAGGCTGAATACCACCTTCTGGATTCTTTGTTTGTCTTATGGGACTCGAAACTTTTTCCAATTCAGATTGGGTTTCCCTTTTGTTTACCTGAAGCTCTTTCAGGGCTCCAGCTGAATTGATATCGTGAAGAATAAAATTCACCATTGTCTTCTTTTTTTAGTTTTGCCCTTAATTTTCTTCTGGGTTATCTTTTTTTGCATCAATTCTTGAAATCACTTGGCCTCAGGTTAGCAATTGGGCACCCTATTTGATTTTGGGTTTTCCAGTGCAGTATTCGTTGGCATAAAAATGAGGATGCTCAGAAAGAAATTAATTGGGTGGGATGAAAATGGGGCTCCTCTGTGCTAATGACTGATAGGATTTGCCGCTAATGAGATAACCCATTTGGCGGTGAGGCAAATTCGTCGTGCTAGGATCTGAGGTTGGGAAGCAAACATGGGTCCTCAGCAATGTAAGATCTGTAATGAAGCCAAATCCAAGTACAAATGTCCAGCATGTCTTGTACCATAGTAAACCCCAACCATTCTTCTTTTTGCTATGCAAGGCGGTCGTCCCCTCAGTCGCCGTCGTCCTTCTCCGGTACTCTGTGTCGCTGTCTTTTTGGCGCCCCTCCAAATCGAGTAAGTCTCTTTTAAATTCTTTAAGTTTAGGTTTGTTTTATTAGCATTTTACCCCTTGTTGTGGTGTTAAATTTTGATTGAGTTGTTTTCCATGGGATTTGGGTTTTGTTAGGTTTCGTTACCTTCATCTGGGTTTTAGATCATTATTTAAGTTTAGGGTTTTTTATTTTTGAAGCTAATTATGGTTTGGAAGGTGTGGATTTGAGGGAATTCCAAAGGCTTTCGGGTGATATTCGGGTCGGGCATACTCAGTTCGGGTTATATTCGGGCCGGGTTTAATTCGGGCTAAATTGAGGTAGGTAGAAATCGGATCGGTTTTAAAACGGGTCGGGTATGGGTCGGGTTTGGGTTGTCTATTTTCGATTCACTTTGGGTTTGGTTACTACGAATCGGGTATGAATTGGGTCGGGTCATTTCGGGTGCGGGTTATTTCGGGTGTGGGTTAATTTCGGGTTTTGTTCGGTTATGGATCGGTTTATATCGGATGTTTGGGTCCAAATCGGTTCAACCCATTTCGGGTGTCGGTTCGGGTATGGGTCCGGGTTAATCGGTTCGGGTTTCGGGTCTCGGGTCAGTTTTGCCAGGTCTACCTACACCATCATCTATTTCTTATCACTCATTTCACTATGATTTCTCTAGCCACTATTTTTTATTTTAGATCCTAGAACTTATAAATTTGACAAAAGAAAAACTGGTTTTTTTTCGTGGGTAAGTGTTGCCCCATCATTTTAATGGCTTTTTCGCTCCCTTAATGAAGCAAAAAAAACCTTAATCTCATTGCCCTAATTCAGTGCCTAAATGCGATTTATCTGCATCAAGGTAGTTACTCAACCTTGGTTTATACAACACCTACAACAAGCATTCTAGATTTCCAACCTTTTGTCACTTATGTATGATCACATCATAAAGCCAAGTATGATTCAACTGCATAATTAACAGTTCATAGATGACAAATATAATACAAAACTGGAACCAATTTGTAATTAGGAGAAACAACTTCTGCAATTCAGATACAACAAAGTGAACAACATAAAAGTTGGGAATTAACAAAACTCAACCATGTGCAGTCATAGTGACAACAAGTTAAGGGCTCCAATGTTCCAAACTCTATCATTACTCCAAGAACTCGTTGCCAAATTTGACCATCAACCATAGCTTCCAATGGCGCAAAGAAGACATGTTGTAGTTGAGTTAGGGTTCGCCGAAATAGCTTGGTCAACCTTCATTTGTGATATCTCATTCAAACCTTTCTTCATTTATGATATCCCACACAAGCCTTCAACTTACAAATATAAAATCAAAAAGAAAATAGATTTCAACTATAAATATCTATAGCTATGCCTCTGTTTAAGATTTTCCATACCAGGGACAAATAAATTATAATAGAAATTAAATCACAATGAAACTACCATTATTCTCAAAATCCTTTCAATTACCAAAATCATTGTTCACCAAGTATATTAAGGCCAAAATTTCATCCAAGAAAAAAGGAAAAGGATCACCAATAGTCTCTGTAAGATGGCTGGAAATGTCAAAGACAAAACTAAAAATTGCACCCCAAAACAATCAAGATTCTCCCCATCCATAATCCTTTTCTCTTTACGAGGTGTCAAGTAACAACCCACCTAAACTCATCAAAAACAATGAGTCCAAGAATACCCATGAACTTATTAAATATGAATTGCGATTACGGAATGAAGAGAGAGAAACAATGAAAGGAGAGAAGCTAAAACCTTGCAAAAAGAATTAAACACTGCATTATATAGAAGCTTACTGCTCTTGTGTAACTCCCCTTTTTCTTCTCCGGCATCTCATAAATCCTCTCAAAACAGAGAAAAATAGGGCACAAAACCAGGAAAAGCACAATTTGATAGAAAATTCCTAACTTTACAACACTATTGACATAGCCAATCAGCATTATAAGGCATTCTAATCTTACTACTCAAAGTCCTATAATGTAATAAATAGCAAATTGCTTGAACCATTGTCCCTGACCATAATGGAAGGTGTTAGAAACTAGGTAAGCTACATTGCCACAATTTAGACATGAAAACCATGCACATAAGACTCAAAAAGTGGGATTGTTACCTATGTTATTAGTTTTGAGTTTTATCTCAATGTTGATTGCTGCTACTGAGGAAAATAGTGCAACACCTGCAAATCACTTAGCCTCAACACCAGAGGACAATCTGCAATGGCAACAACAGAGGTTATAACATTTGAGACATTCATTTGGCAAGTCTATGGATTGAATTAATTTTCTACCTGATTTTTCTAGAAGCATTAGTAGAATCTATTTCATAGTGGGTTCTAGTATGGATGTAAAACAAGTCCGGGAACATCTATAGTCTCAAGTTTCAAGAAAATTGCTCACCTCAAGTACAATAACCCAGATCTAAAGTTTCAAATTTCATCAAAATCACCAAAATTATTTTCAAATTGCTAACATAATTTTCAATTTCTATGGTTTCCAATCAAATTCTTAAACACAAACTAAAGCAAAACCTATAAGAAATACATTAAAAATAAGAGAAATTGTAATCCCCACTAACAAATTAAATTCAGCTCATCCGTTTTGCAACATTTCAATTCAAGCCCTATAATGAAGAAGTTATAAGAAGACATTGAAGCATATTTGTAATAAGTATTAGAGTTTTTCGAATAAAGAAATGACTTTAGCAGGAAACGAAGATGATTTCTCAGTACAGGAGTGCCGGCAGAGCAGAAAGTAGGAATGAAGAAGGCAAGAAGAGAGAAAGAGTGAGAGGGAGGGGTCAAGACTACCCGGGACTCGATGAGAAAATTATCCAGCCTTTTCCTCATGTTTCTGTGAGGAAATTATTTTGTGTTATATCTCCTAAATTTTTCACCCAATTTCCCGCTATTTTTTTTCTTTGCATTATTCTTGCAACCAAACAAAGGAAAGAATTTAACTTCCGTAATTTTTTTTCCCCTTCTACTTTTCTAGATCCAAACATACTCCTAATATTTTTGTGTGGGAGTATGCATTCTCAAAATCACATAAGCACATATGGATCAAAATAGGTATGTTGGTAGAAAGTGTCATATGGCTTCTTGGAGTATATACTTCTAGAAGTTTGTGAACCAACTTAAGGGACATATCAAAGAGCTTTTGAATGCTTTGCTCATTACAAAGTTCACTGATACTGAAACCTTTGAGCATTGCATGAAGTCAAAATGGCACTTACAACCTGTTAGCTCTGGGACTTTGTAATGAAATTTTGGTAGAAGATGTTGATAAGTCTTGAAGGGTGAAGATTCAGATCAGTCTATGGGAGGTGAAGATTCGGATCACCCTAGGGGGTGAATAGGGTCATTGTAAAAACCTAAAATCAAAATCAAAAGTAAATGTCGAAATCAAATAAAGACAATGTGCAATGGTATCTTAAAGAGGTTGGGCCTCAATTAATCTTAGGTTCAGGCCTAGAGATATCCAACTCTAAGATTTAACTCTTTATTTTTCTTATTAAGATGAACTATTTAATAATTTCTCAGAGCTACCTCACTTTAGAGATCCCAAATACTTAAACCAACCTCTTGATTTAAGTATGGGGGAGTTGTCCTCACAACTTCTAAGTTCACTGCTTAATAAAAAACAATTCCTCACACCTCAATTTTTGATCTCAAAACAAAGCTTTATAGAATAGCTCAATATGTAAACTCAATGCGTTTTCAACTTGCTTGGATACCTTGCTTTTGCCCTGGCAACCTCTATTTATAAGCTTGGTAGTTATGACCTCAATCAACCAAGACAGAAGTTTCTATCCAGAATATCTTGAAATCTCATTTCAGGCCCTTGAAATATGATCTACATATTCTGGTTTGATTTTCTATGAAAATTAGCCACAGTGGATGTTGACATGAAGCTGAATAAGATATTTTCCTTACTTTTGTAATGTAGATGATATTAGTAATCATTTAGAAATAAATAAATACAAGACATTTGATTTTGATTAGGATGTCATCATTTTTGATATTATTTTGCAATTCAATATCATGTCAATGATTCTTCTATAATCTCATTAGCATAATTAGTAGAATATTTTATCATCAAATCATATGAGATTGAAGCAAAGCAACATTACTCTTAATTGATCTTACATAATTCTTAAATTTTGGATTTCGAACTTGACTAGGATAGAGCATATTTTCCAATCAAATAAAATCTTTCAATTTTGAATGATGCTCCCATATTCTTTCCATAATCATTCTCATGCTTGACTAGTATAAAATGGCTACTTTTCTTATACTTATTTTTAACTTGCCAACCATTTAATTTCACAACCAAATCCTTAGTTAATATTGTGTTTCATCAAAACCGTTTAACCACTAAGGCAGTTAATATCAACAAAAGCATATTGGATCGACCATAGATATTAAATATGAAGTAGAATAATTATAAAATCAAGTTACTTCACAATTTCATATATACCACTTATTATATTGTTTACTATCATAGAAATCAATATGTAACTCTTAGAGTCAACAAAGGGTAATCATAATGCTGGTTGGGTTTGGTCTTTGGATGGATATGTGATAAGTGCTTTGTATGTATATCTTTTTAGGGCTATTTTGCCTCATTTTTAGGAAAATTTTGTGCTAAATGATATTATTTACTCTCCCATTCTCGATTTATGCTTGGGTGTAGTTGTTTTATGTGTTTTGCAGAATTTTAGTCTTTTCACCCTACATTTACCCTTCAATGGGTGTGTTTTGACCTCCCCCACAGTCATCCATGAGTTGTCATGACTGTAGAGCAAAGAAAGAGCAGAATTTCAGATCCAACACAGACCAAGGTCAGCTCGTCGTAACGCCTACGATCCGTGGTGTGTTTATAACAGTCGCCTCTTCATTTTCCCTCAGCTGTGTTGCTGAGACGAACTGAAGTTCCCTATAAATAGAGACGTTCCACAGCGTTCCAGCACACGCACTCAACACTCCCAACTTCATTTGTAAAGCAAGTAGTTTAGTTTAGATAAGTTTTCTCTTTAATTTTGTTTGTAGTTTAGTTTTGGGTGAGTTTTGAGTGAAAGTTTTGATTCTAAGGCAGTTCCAAGCCCTTTGTGAAGGCTATCTCAGTCGAGTCCCTTCCGTTCAAGATTTCGCAAATCTTTTTAGTTAGTTTATCTTTAATCATGTCCGAGTAGTTTTCTTATCTAGGAATTTAGTAGTTTTTTTGAATTGTTACTGGATCATGTTCTGACTTTTAAAGAATTGTGCTTATTTTCATGTTTGATTTGATTTCGTTCTATCAAGTGTTATTCTTGTTGTTAGTAGATTTTTGACCAAAGTTTACTTGCACATTTGAAACAATCGAGTGAACATTTGAAAGACAACATTTAGTTGTTGGACTGCTTGATTAGGCATAGCATAACTTCATCTTGAAAGAGAGATTTATATGTTAGGAGGACAAGTAAGTAATTGAATACATTAAACTTAGATTAAGTTAAATTAGTTTGAAAGAACGACATTTGCGTAGTTTAGGCAAATTTGATTGATTTCGAAAGAATAGATCAAGTTTCTTGACAAGATTACAATTCCTCAGAATCAACTAATTTGAGAATAGCACATGTTTATTAATTCTGATCTAATTCTCTTCCATAACTGTGAAAATTCCTATACGTCTTTCTCTTATTGATTTAGAAAAGTTTATTTGCAATAGTTAGTTGAATCCACTTGAAATTGAGTTTCTCTTAGCATATTCTAACAAGACTGGGCTTAATAGATTACTTTAGTCTCTGAGGAACAATATCTTTATCTATACTACGAAAATCCGTGTATTTGTGGTAGTGTTGATCAAGTTTTTGGCGCCGTTGCTAGGGAACTAAATTGCTTACTATTGACAATTATCTTATGAACATGATTAAGCATTTTATTGTTTTGCTTTGTTTTCTTGTTACATTTCGTTTTCCTGTTTAATTGCGCTGGTAGTGTTGGTGGAAGCGCTTGCAGGAATTTTTCCTAGTTTTTGCAAAGTCTGATTTTATACGAGCCTGATGCAAACATTGAGAGGACTTTTCGCTTAAGGAGGAAAAAGTAAAGGATTTACGAACAAAGGCATGAAGTAAGAAGGAATTCAAGCATGGCGGGTGAAGAAAGAAGGACCCTTTGTGATTTCGTTACTCCCGGAGTCCAAGGGATCGCGTCAAGCATAGCTCGGCCCACTGTGGATGCCAACAACTTCGCACTCAAGCCAGCACTTATTTTCATGGCGCAGCAATCTCAATTTAGTGGAACTCCCTTGGAAGACCCGAACCTATACCTCTCGGTTTTTTAAAGGTGTGCGATGTGCTCAAGTTGAACGGAGTCTCCAGTCAGGCGATTCGCCTGCGCTTATTCCCTTTCTCATTGAGGGATAAAGTAAGGGCTTGGTTGCACACTTTGCCGTCTGGTTGCATAATGACTTAGTACGAGTTGACAAGAGCTTTTCTTGCCAAATTCTTTCCTCCAAGCAAGACAGCGAGCCTGAGAAATCAAATCATCAACTTTCTGCAAAAAGAGGGTGAGATGCTTCATGAAGCCTGGGAATGTTTTACGGATTTACTGCGTCTGTGCCCCCATCATGGTCTTCAGTGCTGGATGATTATCCAGGCATTTTACAACGGTGTGACCCAAGCTGTGAAGTCCACTATCGATGCGGTGACAGGAGGAACTCTAATGAGCAAGACCGAGGATGAAGCCTATAACCTTATTGAGGAGATGGCGCTTAATAACTTTTAATGGACATCTGAACAATCCCAACCCTAGCAGGTTGGAGGTAAGTTTGAAGTTGATGCTTTTACTTTACTTTCTGCTAAAGTAGATGCTATGACTAAAAGACTTGACCAACTGAATGTTAATGGTGTAAACTTTAGTGCCCCATCCCCTTGTGAGATTTGTGGTTTGATTGAGCATAGATCTTTGCACTGTCTAGTTGGGAGTCCCTTTTCCCAGGGCCCCGATGAAGTTAATTATGCTCAAAATTTCCATCCGAGACCCATCAAATGACCCTTACTCTAATACCTATAACCCAGGTTGGAAGAATCACCTGAATATCTCTTATAGGTCGAATCCAAATCCCTTGAATGTGCCCCCTATGAATGCTAGAATACCCCCTGGTTTTCAAAGACCCCCATTCCCTTCTCAGATGCCCTAAAAGTCCAATTTAGAGTTAATGATGAAAAATATGCTTATGGCCCAACATAAACAATATGAGTACATTAAGCAATTAGCCACCAAGGTTGATGTGCTTATGACTCATAATGAGATGTTAGAGACCTAGATTGCCCAAAAAGCTGCTTTTTCATCTGCACCCCCAGATAGACTCCCCAGTAAGCCTGAACCCAACCCTCGTGAGCATTGTAACTGTGTCACCATGAAAGAGGATGAAGAGGATTTTACTAACTCTGATGAAGTACCTAAGGAAGAGGGTAGAGAGATAACTATGGCTGGTAGTAAGGAGAGCAATTATAGTGGCAAAACAGCCTCATTTGTAGAAAATGACTCTATTCAGATGCCCACCATTTTTCCTCCTAAGCTTCCTGACCCAGGGAGTTTTTCTATCCCATGTGTTGTAGGAAAGGTAGAGATTGAAAGAGGGCTATGTGATTTAGGTGTGAGTGTTAGCATAATACCTTACTCTTTGTTTCATAAGCTACACCGAGGACCATTACTAGCCGCCCCCTCTTCTCTATAGTTGGCTGATAGTTATGTAACACAACCCATAGGAAGGTTGGAAGATGTGCCTGTCAATATAGGAGACATTTGGGTTTTGAAAGACTTTAGTGTAGTCAATATGGCTGAAACTGACGACGCCCAAATTATCCTACGTAAGTCCATTTTGGTGACTGCTAGTTGCCATATTGATGTAAGAGAGGGTCGTATTTCTTTTGAGGTAGAAGGGAGGTTTGCCGTTTTTAGTCATAGGAAAGAGGAAGCGGTTTCTCCTCATTCTTCTATATTGCATGCTTTGCCCCTTTCCCCTGAATGTGATATGGACGATGTCTTGTATGCTGAAGATCCTCCTGATTCTGAATGGATTTCATATGAGGACCCTGACCATGGGTATGTTAAAGTGGAATTTTCTGCTCCTATGCGACCTAACAAACCCGAGGTTCAGGCCCTTGTCGCTAATGATTCTTCGCTAAGTGAGTATTACAGGTTTACACGAGTTGCTCACTCTATGCCCCCTTTAGAAGGTTCCGATGCCAATTTTGACGTAGGGGTTGAGCAAGTAGATGTTAGCCCATCGGATGGGCCAAGAGAGCAGTTTGTTTTGTCTGCGGATGGTGCATTGTGGCACCAAATTATGAAAATAAAGGACTTGCAGCCGAAATTGCTAAGATGGTGCCTTCAACTATAGAAGTTCGATTTTGTGGTTCATGATAAAGGTGATCCAAACCAAGCCTAGAATATGGGTCAAGCTCTTGACCTTAAAGAGCACTTCTTGGGTGCCAGAAAGAAAAAAAAGAAATAAAGAAATAAATATGTTAATAACATGTTGGCACCACGATCAATTACACCAGAAATGCGACCGTGGGTGCCAGCCCTAAAAAAAAAATAAATAGAAAAGGTGAGTAGCAGCAGACACCCCAGACTGTCCATGGTGGACCTTACGGTCGATGGTGGACCCCACTATCCGTGGTGGGCTGCTACGGGCCACGGTCTAGGTTTTTGACCGCGGTGCCTGCTCCCCTCCCCCTCACTTCTTCTTCTTCAACTCGACACTTTCCTCTCTTCCTCCATTCTCTCTCTAAAACCTCCATAACTAATACCTTCAATCTCCCTCAAAAGCTTCTCCATTTTTCTTCATTTTCACAGCAAATTCCTTCCTTTTACTTAATCTCCCCATTTCATCCACAAATTTCACCTATTCTCTTCTTCTTCTTCAAAATTCATCCCACCTTCATTCATCCACCACACTCGTCCTTCTCTCACCTCTAATTCTTCATATTTTTACTTATTTTCTTCAATTTTCTAGGTCTTAGTTCTTACTTTTGATTTTTGTTTTGTTGTTAGCTAAGTTTTTGAAGACATGGCACCCAACAAAAAGAAAGGAGCACCAAGGAGGTTGGTTCGTCAAGTCAAGCACTACCCCACCCTCAAGGAACATCCAGAACGTCAACCAATGCGCGTGCTAGAGGTAACATTCTTTACCCTCTTGGTTCGACTCATCCTAATCATATTGCTAGATATAATTGTTTAAATGAACGTGTAGTCGTAGCACCTAGATACTACATTGAGGATTTGTTAGCCCGATTGGGACTGTTGGATGATATTCGTTGGTTGTTTACTAGAGGTGGTATGAGCCACTTTTTAGAACTGAAAGAGCATACATATAGGGACCTGACCTTAGAATTTTTAAGTATACTCCATGTCGAAGTCATTAGAGGACCTCAATGTCAAGCTGGATATATATCGTTTTATTTGGAGGGACAGTTGTATGAACTGAAATTAGGTATGTTCAACAGTATTTTTGGTTTTCCACCTAGTATGGATGTATCACACTGTCAAATCCCCCGCAAATTCAACCCGAATGCATTTTGGGGTGAACTTTCCAGGAGTGTTAGGTACAGTACCAGTTCATCGAAATGCATGCATATTACGAACCCCTGCATTAGAGTAGCTCAGCGTATCCTTGCTTGCTCTTTGTTTGCTCAGGACAATAGTCTAAATGTCCTGAGACTTTTTGAGTTATACTTTTTGTCCTATATGCTTGATGGTGTCCCACTTGACCCTGGTTCATTCTTAGCTAGGCAATTGTATAGTGCTGCTGTTAGCACTAAAGGTGAGGTAGGATAGTTATTAGTGGAATAATAACTACTATTGGTAGATTTTTGGGTGTTGAGCCCAATCCCTAGGATAGAGTTTCTGGGTCTGAGCGGCTTGACCAAGCTACTTTTGAGATTATGAACTTTTACAAAGTTGAGGCTAGCCGTTTGTGTTGAATTTACCCTGGGGACCTGCTTTTACCGCTTCCCAATGTCGATCGTACGACTTTGTGTCACCGAGGTAGCCTTTACTGGGTGCCTGGTGATGATAAGATTGTTTGACCCGTATCCCACCAACCTACCCCTCACTCTAGTCAAGCAGGACCTAGTTCTTCCTCTCAACCACCCCCACCTGACTATTCTGATACCTAAGACACCCTTAGATCCATTCAAGAGGAGCAAGTTTCCCTTCGAGTCTTTGTCACTTCAAAGAGTGTCGCTCTTTGGGACTTTGTCCAAGAGCACCACGCTGAGCTTCGTGGGTTACTTGCCTCCCAGACCCAATATTTCCAAGCCTATAGGGCATGTCTAGAGACCTGATGAGATTGACATATCTCATATGGACAACCACCCCATCCTCCTCTACCTCCACCTCTTCCTCTATGATTCTGATTTATGCTATTCCCTTCTTTTTTATTTTGATGTGCCCACATTGAGGGTAATGTGTGATTCAAGCATGGGGGAGTGCATAGGTTATTAGATTTGGCGTCTGATGCCTGTTTCTTTTTTTTTATTTTTTTTGTTTGGTGTGCTTGTTTTTGCTTTGTACATACTTTAGTGGTAGCTTTTATAGTTTTTGTTTTAGTTTTGTTTAAACAATGCATTTAGTTTTCTTCTAGGTTGCATTTTAGTTTCTTTCTTTTATTAGTTTCTTTTGCATTTTAGTATGCATGCATCTAAAAAAGAAGGAAAAAAATCATCCGATGATGATCTTTATAGATTTGGTGGCTTTTTTTGGTTAGTTTGATCCTTTGGTTCACCCAAATTCTCCATAAAAGTTTGCGAATGAATTTTCGAACTAAATTCTATGTTTTGACCATATGTTGGATACGAACTGATTTTCCCCATAAGCCTTTACATGAAATTCTAGCATGTGTTTGCGTGTGAGTTAGTTTTGACTGTGGTGGATGTTCCGTGAGGCTTTGATCCTTTAGAGACTGTGTATTATTAGTAGTCTCATATTTTCTTTCATGTGTGGCTCTTTCTTGGCGCCATTTCTCTAGAACTTGCTTTAATTCTCATTCAAGATCACATTTCGCATATATATTTAGGCAATATGATTGAGGCATTTTTATTTCTTTGATTTATTTGAAACCCACGGCCAAATAAGCCACCCTTGTTATGTATTTTATCCCTTGTTAGCCCCTTTGAGCCTGTAAGTGTTTTTCTTAATTTAAACCTCATACTTTTAGCCCATGGTCAAATACTTATCTTACCCTTAAGCCAATGCTAGAGGAGCATTATATTCTTTTACATCAAGTTTGATAGGGTGTTAGCAAGGTGGATTGTTATCCTTTTTTGTGAATTTTGGCAGTTTGATCCAGGGATGCAAATATTTGATAAATCCCTCTTTTATTGTGTAAAGTTTAGAGAAGAGTTTGATTTTAAAGTTCATTATGGAATTCCCTTGGCTATTCTTCTTTAAAAAAATACCACAAAAAAAGAAGCAAAAAAAAGAAGAAAAAGGAAAAAAAAAAAAAGAGAGGAAAAGTGAAAAAATATTTGGAAGAAAGTGATTAGCCTTGGTAGAAATGAAAGATATTTGTAATTTTCGACTCTATCTCTTTTCATTTTGGGATTTAGTTTGTTGATGAGTTGATATGGTTCAAGGAGGATATAGTATGATGCATTGGAGTTGTTTAAGCTCGTAGTCTAGGGCTTTTAGCTCCTCATTTCCAAAAACCTTTGTTCCCCTCTTACCTTTACCCTAAGCCCCGTTACATCCCCATGAAAGTCCTCATGATTGTTTAGTGTATTTGCATTTCAATGGTGGTGAATTTGATAATCTTGTCAAGCTTACAGTAGATTTGTGTCAAAGGAATGAGAATTGAGAGAACCCTCATATTTGCACATTGTCAAACACATGAGTGCCGAGTGCTACACGACTAAAGTGAGGTTCTACCGGCCTTGCTAGTCTTACTCGTTTCATGTGCCAGTATATTTGACAATTTAGAGGACGATTCAAGTTTTGCATCATGGTCTATTAAGCATTTTTGAAATTTCATTCCCTATTTTGTTTACTAATAATATTTTTGCATTTTTTTGGGCTACCTTTGGATTATCCTTACCATTTGAATGTTATCTATGTCTATCCTGAGGAGGCTATGTATATCTTTAAACCCTACATTGCTCGAGGACAAGCAACAGCTTAAGCATGGGGCAATTTGATCCGTGCGTTATATGCACATCTTTTTAGGGTTATTTTGCCTGGTTTTTAGGAGTATTTTGTACTAAATGATATTATTTACTCTCCCATTCTTGATTTATGCTTGGGTGTAGTTGTTTTATGTGTTTTGTAGAATTTTTGGTCTTTTCACCCAGCATTTACCCTCAATGGCTGTGTGTTGACCTCCCCCACAGTCACCCATGAGTTGTCATGACCGTAGAACAAAGAAAGAGTAGAATTCTAGATCCAGCACAGACCATGATCAGCTCGTGATGGAGCCCGCAATCCGTGGTGTGCCTATAACTGTTGCCTCTTTATTTTCTATCAGTTGTGTGGCTGAGATCAACCGAAGTTCTCTATAAATACAGACGTTTTGCAGCGTTCCAGCACACATACTCAACATTCTCAACTTCATTTGCAAAGCAAGTAGATTAGTTTAGATTAGTTTTCTCTCTAATTTTGTTCCTAATGTACTTGTGAGTGAGTTTTCAGTGAAAGTTTTGATTTTCAGGCGGTTCCAAGCCCTTGGTGAAGGCCATCTTAGTCGAGTCTCTTCCGCTCAAGATTTTGCCAATCTTTTTGGTTAGTTCATCTTTAATCATGTCTGAGTAGTTTTCTTAGTCTAGGAATTTAGTAGTTTTTGGAATTGTTATTGGATCATGTTATGACTTTGAAAGAATGTTGCTTATTTTCATGTGTGATTTGATTTCATTCTATCAAGTGTTATTCTTGTTGTTAGTAGATTTTTGACCAAAATTTACTTACACAATTGAAACAATTGAGTGAACATTTGAAAGCCGACATTTGGTTGTTAGACTGCTTGATTAGGCATAGCATAACTTCATCTCGAAAGAGAGATTTATATGTTAGGAGGGCTAGTAAGTAATCGAATATATTAAGCTTGAATTAAGTTAAATTAGTTTGAAAGAATGATTAGTTTAGACAAATTTGATTGATTTCGAAAGAATAGATCAAGTTTCTTGACAAGATTACAATTCCTCATAATCAACCAATTTGAGAATAGCACATGTTTATTAATTCTGATCCAATTCTCTTCTATAATTGCGAAAATTCCTAGACGTCTTTCTCTTATCGATTTAGAAAAGTTTATTTGCAATAGTTAGTCGAATCCACTTGAAATTGAGTTTCGCTTAGCATATTCTGGTAAGACTAGGCTCAATAGATTACTTTAGTCCATGAGGAATGATATCTTTATCCATACTACAAGCGCTCGTGCCCTTGCGGCAGTATTGATTAATATGGAGGGAAGTCATTGAGAAGACGTATTTTCAGGGCAATGTCAATTGTATCTTTCGATGAACAAACCATTAGAGGTTGCCTATGATAACAATAATAAGACTATGTGTGCATCCCATCAATCATTAGTGCAGTTTGGTGGATCTAAGTCCCTTATTACAAGTGTTTCAAGTGATTTTTCTCTCTTTATTTACGTCATTGTTATTGCCATAATGTTGCTTGACAGATTCTATTGTCACTTTACAGTGGAAAATTGACAAATAATCTCTAACAAAATGAAGAACCCTTACTGGAAGAATGTCAGCCAAATGTCTTATAATGATGGGGGTCAAAGCTTCAACCAAACTGTCACCACAGCTATTCTTTCTAATGTTCTCTATGATTGCTCATGTAACCTAGGCACTGCTTGCCGTGTCACAAATATGCATGTTCTTCACTCTCCTGCCACCCCCCCAAGAAATATAAAAAGGAAAAAACATGAAATTCTGCTTTCATCATTGATAATTTTCAAACCTTTTTTTAACCGTCAAGCATGTACTTAGTTCTCTTAATTCTAATCTTGCTATAAAAATCTTGTATAGCTTACTATTGTGCTTTTTCTCATGGCTTTATCTTTGAGGTTGCAGTCTATTAAAGGGTCTTGGCCACTCTAGAGTTTTTCCTATAGAATTTGAGAACCTTACTCATCTTCGAGAAATGTAAGTTGCACTCAATGTAGCTACTCGTCTGCTCTTGCTTCACTTATTGAAACTATAATGAGCTAGCAGCCCAGCACCTAAATGTCTATTCACTCCGATAGCATATAGTTTTGAATTCAAGATCTGGGTGATGTTTAAGTTGTAATGCAGTGATCTATCTAGAAACTACTTAAGTGGAATAATCCCCACAAGTTTATCAAAGATCCCTTCGTCAGTTTGTAAGTATTAGCACCACATTCTTAATTTAATTATGTGTTTTTCCTGCTCTTCTAAAATCTTTAAATTGCTTGTTTTACATATGAACTGTTTCCTACTTCAAAGGTCACTTTTATGGAACTGGAACACCGGTCCTATTTCAGATGAAATCGAACAAATTACAATGCTTGATTAGTTGTGGGTCTTGATGATTGATTGTGCCCAATATATTTAGTGATTGCAATGTATAATGTTTCAAATTTCAAACTAATTAATGTTTTAAAATGTTGTATGATTTTAGAAGATAATCAACTAGAAGGACCTCTACCATGGAGCCCTCGAAATTTGAAAAATTTGATGAGATTGTGAATCTTTTACTATAAGTTATAGAAACTTATCAACTAGTGTTGCTAATTGTTAACAATGTTAGTGGGTTAACTTGCACATGTACATGTATATTCATATTTTTAATGCAATGATTCTCTTTTTGGTTTTCATTAGACAATTTTCAGATTCTTGTGCATGGCACGTTTAGAACATGCTTGAGAACAAGATGGTGCTCTGTAGTACAACATCCCTTTCACAACCATAAGGAAGGGGGTCATTCTCATCCAATGCAACCATGGGCTATGTTAATAAGAACCCCCGCTCCGCTGCCCTCCCCTTTTTCAGGAAAAATATACAAAGGTACCTTAAGTTTTAAGCAAATAACTTTAAGGATCTTTAGCTTTTAAAAATAATTGTAAGTTACCTTGACTTATGAGGTAACTAACATAAAGGACCAAAATCTACTATTTTAATTTTCATGTATTACCCTTAACCTTTGATATTTGCAATTTGACCCCAATCCTTAAAAACTTACTTTCAGACAATTTTATTTTTTGCATGTGTAATTTCTCTCGCTAGTACTACTTGAAGCCCTGTTTAATATCAGAGCCACGTGACCAAATACAATTAAGATAATTAAGCTAATTAATGATTAAATAAGCTAATTAACTATATTTAATACTTGAGTCGTCATCTTGTCCTACTCCTAATTATTCTCATATTGTGCATTCACTAGAAGGAACCACTTCAGTAGCACTTCAACTAAACTATATCACTGATATAGTTTTAGAATTAAAAGTGAAATTAGTCAAAATTAAGACTGAAGTTAAGGATATAAAGAAGCAATTGTCAGTAATCCATCTTTCTTTAATCAATGAAGTTAGACATAGTGAAAAATCTGGTCTAAGTATTAGTACTCCGTTTCAGCATAAATACCCTTTCTAAAACTCCAAAAACAAAATTTTATTTCCTTTGCATGATATAAAAGCTCAAAAAGAAGTAGGAGAAAAAACAACTAAAAAATCATCTAAAAAAGCAAAGAAAGATGAAAAAGACAGAGTATAAGCAATATAATCTTGAGGAATTATAGAATATGTTTGATAAAGAACAAAATCTAAAAGAATTAAACAAAATCATGGGCGTAATAGTTGATAAACAAGATGTATTATCTGATGATAATAAAGAGACAAATAATGTCTAATTAGAAGAAGAAATATATCAGCAGATGAACCTAATTAAATTTAAAGCTCTTACTATTGTACCTTAAAAGAAGCTAGAAGGGAACTGGATAAAAAATATGAAAAAAGGACATTGGACGACGAAATCAATGAGATTGGAGAAGAATTTGACATACATTAAATCAAATGCAATTTAATTAACAATGTTGTTCTTAAACTTGAAGAATTTGATGAACCTTTTAGAAGAAAAACTCATTTTATGAGATCCAGAAACGTTCCAGCAGGATGTACAACTAATTTTTCTTTTGGGTTTATCACAATGAAAACTACGACCTTTGAAGAAATTGGCCTTGCCCCAATTAACCAAGCACGATACATTTTAAATATCGATGGAGCTCGTAATAGAGAAGAAATATTTGAGCATTGAAAAAGAGATATAAATAGTGTCTTGAATTTAAATACCACATAGATTGCATGAAATTTCCTAAACAATATCGAGCATGGTTTTTTTTTTTAAAAGCACTGTAGCTGATTGGTATGATTCATTAAATGAGGACAATAAAAATGCATTAAGAATGATGGAAACACCAGCTGTAATGTTCAAAAATTTATATAAGAAAATCAAAACTGAATTCATTAGAGCTAAACTTAATTCCCAAGAAAAAGCAAGAAAATGGCAAAGGGAGATTGATAACATAGAATTATAGGATATGAGGTATCTGAAAAATTATATTGCTGAATTTAGTCAATATTATTAGAAAATTGGGCATAATGAAATCAATCTTAGTATGTTTTATGATAAATTACCATGTCCAATCAATTCTATAATCAATGAAAAGTAGATTGCATGGCTCGACAAAATAGATGTCGTTGATACCATTGGTTCAAGAATCTCTTATCTAAGAAAATGGGTCAATGGTAAATGTCTCGATCTCCAGAAGTAAAAGAAAATGAAGAAACAATTTCTAACTTATTGGAATAATCCTCACCAATGCGAAAAAGAACCTAAAAAGAGAAAGAAAAGAAAATATTATAACAAACAAAGACCTAGAAAAACAAAGATTTTTTAGAAAAGCTGCATATTGTCTTGCTAAAAAAAAAACATTTGCAAGTGCTGGGCATGTGAAGTAGGATATTATGCAAAAGGATGCAAACTAGGAAGAATGACAAGCTTATTGAAAAATTGGGTAGTCTAGATTACTTTGACCTTTGGGAGCAAGAGAGACTAGATCTAGCTCAGAAAAGCAACAACAAAATTGTCGAAATTATACTATAAGATGAATATAAAGAAATTGACTATGAAGAAACCAGTCATGTGATATAGAACGTAGTTCAATTAGTCTTCGTCATCTTCAAGGACAAGAATTTGTTGTGGATAATGAGGACGAAGAAGTCAAAGAAGATTGGATAATTTCCATTATTCAGAAATGATCCAGAAAATATCATTTTCCAGATGGGGCCCCACATACCCTATTGTGGGCTAAGTCCAATCAGGCACAGTAGGCCCTGATGAGATCCTTAGGGCCACATTCAAGAGCCCAATGGAGCAAACTGCCTGGCAGCCCATTAAGAGAACCTCCTAAGTGAAATTACCATTTTGCCCTTTACTACAGGAGTTATAAATACCCACCTACCTACCTCAAAAAGAAGATTCGTTCTCTGGCATATTTTCTTACTCCTTGTACATTCTCTCTTTACTGCTTTGTCTCTTGCTGGGACCCCCCATTGACTTGACCGTCGGAGAGGCGTTCCTCGATCCACAACCTAGGGGTGCCCTTTTTACAAGTCCGGTGTCCGAGGAGAAGGCCAACAGACGCATAGCACATGCCATCACGTAGGCCCGCTCTCATCTCACGTCATCCCTAGCATTTCAAGAAATTACTGGAATAGATTTGGCGCCGTCTGCAAAGCTACAAGAGCACGGGCCTAGAGAGACAAGGCACCTGCAACAGAAGCCCCAGTACCTCCCAACGTGCAGGATGCCTTGGAAAGTTCCAGGGTGAACCCCCCTTTAGATCGGGCCACACCAGTCTGAGTGAGAAGCGTAAATCACGATGGATGCACTCAAAAACTTCATGTCCACTATGACCGACACCGTCATGTCGCAGGTGACTGAACAAGTGAAGAAGGCAATGGAAGCCGCAAGCTCTGCGAGGCCTCTTCCTCACTTTGATTACGTGCCTGCCACGGGCTAGGAGCCTTCCCACAGACACGTCCCCATCGCTTCGCACCGCCACAGCGATGAGGTGAGACAGGTCGCTCGCCTAGATAGAAACGACTGATCGCGAGGAGAAAATCGTGACCGATCCATTGGGGAAGATGCCCTACAGAGCCGCCACCCGAGCCAGGGATGACTAACAAAGTTAACCACGACCTCAACGCCGTATGCGATGTATGCTCGATGTACCGCTTGGTTCGAGGAACAGAAGCAAACCTCAAGACCTCAGGGGGGAACGTCAGGAATGGCGACGCACTCCTGAGCATCGTCTGAATCACGAATGCACTCGCAGCCTTCCCACTAGAGGCATGCGTAGTCAGGGATCTCACCAGAACGATCGATCTCTACCCAGACCCCCGAGGGCCGATCTTGCCCGAAGGAGTACATCATTAGTGAAGGTAGAGAGGCATCCAGAGACTCCTATTAAGATTTCCGACACAGTCGCTCGGACAGGGTCTGTCCCCTTCTCTACCCTACTTAGCACAGAGATCATTAACGCTCCGCACTACTGGAAAGTAAAGATGGCCATTATGGACCTATACGACGGGAACATAGACCCAGAAGAGCACCTAGGGGTGTACAAGGCATAGATGTACGTCCAAGATGTGGACGACATGGCGTACTATCGATACTTCCCTGCTACCCTGAAAGGGGTAGTGCAGTCTTGGTTTAACGGCTTAGCGCCGCGAAGCATCTCTTGCTTCCAGGACTTGGTTGATAAATTTGTTAGCCAATTCATCGCCAGCCACAAGGAGAGGCAAAGCAGAATCCACCTATCCAAGATTAAGCAGGGGCTACAGGAGTCTCTAGCAGACTTCGTCAAGCGCTTCCATCAGGAAGCAGTCTTGATTCCAGACTTGGAGGACAGGCTAACGTACACCTCATTTCTGAACGACCTAAAGAGCAGATGATTCAAGTTCTCTTTAGCCAAGCAGAAGGAGACCACATTAGCAAAGGCGCTACGGAAGGTCGCTAACTTTATCCGTGCCATTGAAATTTACGTTGAAAGCACGGATGCCCGGAAAAAAGCCAAGGCCCCAGTGGACAGGAACTCGGGACAAGGGAATCAGAGGCCGAGGCTTGAAACCGGAGACCTCCGCTTCATCACGAACCCTAGGAGCATACTCATGGAGGTAAAGGAACACGCAATGCTGAAGAGGCCCCAGCCGATGACCTCGGCACCTAAATCCCACAATGCGCGGAAATATTGTGAGTTCCATGAGTAAATTGGGCACACGACTATTGAGTGCCGAGAGTTGAGGAAGGTCCTTCATAAGTTGGTCAATAAGGGGTACATCGACCGATTCTTGAAGAGAGGTCGTGGTTTCTTTGAAAGGAACACGAGCCCGCGCGACCTGAACCTCGAGAAGAAGAATGCTCCACCAAGATAGTGGCCATCATCGTCGGGGAATATGCGGGTCACTCGGTTCACCTGGAAAGCTCAACTTCGGGGTGTATAGCAAGTTTGCACGGCTGAATAAGGGAGCCAAATCATAGTACCAACAATGGTGTTTAGAAGGGGAAGAGGCCCACACTTTGCCTCCCTGCACAATGACCCGCTGGTGGTTGAGATGAAGGTGGCCAGCGCTGCTGTTAGAAGAATCCTAATCGACGCCGGAAGCTCGATGGACATCATCACTTGGGAATGTTTGAAGAAACTTAAGTATCCGGGGAGAGAAATCGTTCCCCTAGTACACCCCATCTTGGGTTTCGAGGAATAGGAAGTGAACCCCACAGGGATCATCCGCCTCCCACTGCACTTTGGCAACAAGACTAAGGCAAGGAACCTTAAAGTGGATTTCCTGGTGTGGACGTCCCCACGGCCTATAATGTCATCTTGGGAAGACCCACTATGCTTAAGGTAAAGGCTGTCATCGCCTTATACCTACTTCAACTTCAGTTCGAGGCTGACGATGGCAATGTTAGCAAGCTACAAGGGGACCAACAAACTCGAGAATGCTACCTCGTCAGTATTCTACCACTGGTGGAATGATCAGCCGAGCGTGGACCAATAAGCCCGCCGCGTTTGGACAAAAGATCGCGGGCCACACCACCTAATCCCACTGAAGCCTTAGTGATAGGCATAATAGCTTCAGCATAGCCTGAGTGGCCACGTCTGGAAGGCATCGATGGCGTTGAAGAGGTGCCTCTTGAAGGTTAACATTCCGAACGGATGGTCCAGTTGGCCTGGGAGATGGAGGCCTCTATCTGACATTCCTTGATCAAGTTCTTGCAGGAGTACCAGGAAGTTTTTGCCTTTGTCCCCGAGGAGATGCTTGGTATTGATTCTGCCATAATGTAATACAAGCTGAGCCTGGATCCCACTCATAAACCAGTCATCCAAAAGAAGTGACGCATGGGTCTTGAGAGGGCTGTGGCGGCCACCACAGAAGTGCAGAAGCTACTTGAGGCAGGTTTCGTCCAAGAATGTCAGCACCCATAATAGATCTCGAATGTCATTCTGGTTAAGAAGCCTAATCAGACTTGGTAAACAAAGCATGCCTAAAGGACAACTACCCCCTCCCAAAAATCGACAAGCTAGTGGATGCCACGGTTGGGCATGCCCTCCTCGGCTTCATGGACGTCTTCTCAGGGTACCACCGGATACCCCTATGTCGCGAGGATCAAGAAAACACCGCATTCGTAACTAACTGAGGCCTGCATTGATACAAAGTAATGTCGTTTGGGTTAAAGAACACAGTGGCCATGTACCAACAGCTGGTAAATAAAGTACTCGAGCCTCTCATCGGTCGAACCATGGAGGTATATGTGGATGACATGATAGTCAAGAGCATGCTCGACACGAAGCATGGCTAGGATCTGCGAAAGACGTTCAATATCCTTCAAACATTCATATGAAACTTAACCCGAAGAAGTTTGTATTTGGAGTCTAATGAGACAAGTTCCTCGGATTCATGATTAGCAGCTAGGGGATAGAGGCTAATCCGGATAAAATCCAAGCAGCGTTAGACATGAAGCCACCACGTAATATCAAGGTAGTCCAACGGCTAATAGGGTGCATCGTGGCCCTAAGGCGTTTTATGTCTGGATCCACCAACAAATGTCAACCCTTCTTCTGCGTCCTGCGAAGGCGTGCCAATTTTGTGTGGGACGAGGAAGCTGATGCCTTTCAGACACTCAAAGCCTACTTAGCTCATTTGCTAAAGATAGCAAGTCCCCTCCCTGTGGAGATGCTTCTACTCTACTTGGTCATCTTAAAGCAGGCCATAAGCATGGTTCTGGTAGTGGGGAGAGCTAAGGAGCAAATCTTGGTTTAGTATGTTAGCCATGCCTTGGCAAGTGCAGAAATAAATTACCCTCTTATTGAGAAGTTCGCCTATATACAAGTGATGGCCAGCCGGAAGTTGCGACCTTACTTTGAGGCGTCTAAGGTGACAATCCTCACCAACCAGCCCCTAAAGAATGTTCTTCAACGGCTGTACGCTTCCAGACAGCTCTTAAAGTGGGTGGTAGAGTTGTCTCAATATGACCTTGTCTTCGAGGAGCAGCAGACTATTGAAGGCCAGGCCCTGGCAGACTTCTTGGCCGAAAGTGCAGCGTACCTATGGATACTGGCTCGACCCCTTCGTGGAATCTTTATATGGATGGCTCATTCACTAAGGATGGCAGTGACGCCAGCTTGAATATCGAAAGCCCCTAGGGAGAGCGAAATGAGCATGCCTTGAAGTTCATGTTCAAGGCATCGAACAATGAGGCTGAATATAAGGCATTGATAGTAGGCGTGAAGTTGTGTTATACCGCGGGAGCGGACTTGGTCCAAGGGTTTTCAGACTCTCAGCTTGTGGTTAGCTAGCTTAACGGGGAGTACAAAGTAAAGGATGACACTATGATAGCCTACGTTCGGTAGGTGCGCGAAGCCATGAAACTACTAAAGCATTTTTTGATCACGCATATACCTCCATCGGAGAACCGGCAAGCCGATGCATTATCAAAGCTGGCCAGTTCTTCTGAGGACGGGAAGCCAAAACGAATCTAATGGGAGACTTTGACAAAGAGAAATATTGACCCTAATGAGGTACTGGATAGGAGTTTTACATGGATGGATCCTCTACGACCGTGCCTAGCTGACGACACATTGCCCCCGCAGTCCAAGGGGGCCGACCGCTTAAAAAACGAGCGAATTGGTTCATATTGTATGACGTGATCTAATACAAGCGATCCTATGCCAGGCCGCTGTTACGTTACATGACCCACGAGATGGGGAGGAAGATACTGGAAGAGTTGCACGAAGGAGTATGCAGTTCTCACATTGGTGGTCGCGCCCTAGCGGTTACGGCGATACGGACTGGCTATTATTGGCCTTCCTTACGAAAGAATGCTATGACCTTGGTTCACACTTACAACAAGTGCCAGAAGTTTGCCCCCATGTAGGGAAGGCCCACCACACCTTTGACGCCGATCATAAGTCCCTTACCATTTGCTGCTTGGGGTATAGACATACTCGGACCCTTCCCCAAGGCCATGGGTCAACGAAAATACCTCTTTGTCGCCGTCGATTACTTCACTAAATGGATTGAACCTGAGGCTGTCGCCTCCGTTGCCGCAGTAAAAGTCCGAAAGTTTATTTGGAAAAATATCATTACTCGCTTCAGCATTCCTCAGGCGATGATCTTTGACAACAGGCAGCAGTTCGACATGCTGAAAGTCATCGAGTACCTTAACACCCTGGGGTATCAAGCTTAGTGCATCACCGTCGTGCATCCTCAAACGAATAGCCAAGTTGAGGCTAAAAAATAATGTCATCCTGCATGGCCTGCAAAAGAAGCTAGTTGAAGCAAATGGCAAATGGGCCGAGGAACTACACGGCGTATTATAGTCAATTCATATGACCGAGAAGGTTGCAACATGAGAAACCCTATTCATACTGACATATAGGTCAGAGGCCGTGCTGCCTGTCAAAGTAGCACTCTACACACATCGCCTTACCACCTTCCAGGAAGAACTCAGCAGTGCAGCACTCCGAGAGGCTCTTGACATCTTTCCCTCAATCTGAGGTGACTCACTCCTCCGAGAGGCACTCTACAAGCTCCGCATCGCATGACTCTATGACCGCATCATCAAGCTCTACCCCATCAAGGTCGGGGATCTTGTCCTTCACCGCACAGAAGATATGGCACGCCAGGAGAGCACAGCAAGCTCATGGCTAATTGGGAAGGTCCATGCAAAGTAGCAGATCAAGTGCGATCAGGTGCATATCGTCCAGAGACCCCCGAAGGGGCCCTCATTCCATGAACTTGGTACAGCGGCAATCTGTAGAGGTATTATCAATAGCGATTTTTTCTCTACAAAAAGCTTGATGCCTATGTACTTATGCCTTTTCTGCAATAAATACAATAGCCGCAATGGCCATGTTGTGCCCGTCGAAATGTTCTATTGAGCACGACCCTAAGGGCCGGTCGCTATACCTTTTAGCCATCAAAAGGGGCTAAGGGTGCCTAAATACAGCCTAAGGGTCGGTCGATATACCTTTAGCCCCTAAAAGGGCCTAAGGGTCCTCGAGCACAACCTAGGGGCCAGTTGCTATACCTTTTAGCCCTCCAAAGGGGCTAAGGGTTTCTAAGCATGACTTAAGGGCCGGTCGCTATACCTTTAGCCCCTAAAAAGGGCCTAAGTTTCCTCAAGCATAGCCTAAGGGTCGATCGCTACACCTTTTAGCCCCTGAAGTAGGCTAAGGGTTCTCGAACATGGCTTAAAGGCCGGTCACTATACCTTTTAGCCCGCAAAGGGAGCTCAGGGTTCCTTAGTATGGCCTAAGGGTCGATTGCTATACCTTTAGCCCCTAAAAGGGCCTCAGGGTCCTTGAGCATGGGCTAGGGTTGGTCGCTATGCCTTTTAGCCTCCAAAATGGGCTAAGGGTTCCTAAGCACGGCCTAAGGGCCGGTTACTATACCTTTAGCCCCTAAAAGGGGCTAAGGGTCCTCAACCACGTCCTAAAGGCCGGTTGCTATAATTTTTAGCCCTCAAAATGCACTAAGGGTTTCTAAGCACGGCTTAAGTGTCGGTCGCTATACCTTTCGGCCCCCAAAAGGGGCTAAGGGTTCCAAAGGACGGTCTAAGGGCCGGTCCTTATGCCTTTTACCCCCAAAAGGGGCTAAGGGTCCTGGATCACGGCCTAAGGCCAGTCGCTATACCATTTAGTCCCCTAAAAGGGGCTAAGGATCGTTTCCCTTGTCGTTTCCCTTAGGGGCTACGGTCTTATGAAGCTCTAGCAATGGAAAGTGCATAGAGATAAGCAAAACAACAAGTGAAGAAGCAAATGACAAGGTCGAGAATTTTATTGCAAAAATTTGGAGATTTCATTAGATAAACAGAAGTACAAACACCAATAAAGGGCCAGTAGGCCGAAAATAAAAAAGAAGAAGAAGCAAGCGAGGACCCTATATATCAAACGTCCAAATCCTCATCATTATCATTGTCTCCGGGCGCCTCATCCTCATGGCCTTCACCATCAGAAGTCCTTGCCCCACCGTCTAGAGGCGTGGTCTCCTTGTTGCCCAGGTCGTCTTCATCAGTCGCAGGTGGGATGAAATCCACCGGCTCAGGATTTCGACCCCCGGCCTGGGCTTGACGATGATCCGCCATGTACTTGACGTACGCCTCGGAATAGCCCTCTTGGCGGAAAGCATCAGGAGCCAAGACCACCAAGAGTTCTCGAAAGAACTCCGTACGGTCCTCATGGCCCGGCCAGTAGCCCTAATGCTTGGCCCTGGCCCATTTCTCAGCCCCCGCCATAGCCTCAGCCTTGGCCTTAGAACGAGCCTCTTTTAGTTAGTGTTGCAGGTCTCCCTTCTTGACCTCCAAGGCCTCTTTCGCTTTCTTTACCTTCTTCCCACGGCGTTTGTATCTGGTCGTAGAATCTTCCGACTTTTGGCTCTTTGCTTGGAGATCGAGGATTCGCCCCTCCAAGATCGAAATGGACGGAGTCGATCCGATGAACTTTAGCGCCCGAGTAAATGCCTGGCAAAACACTTTTAGGGTCAGCCAAAGAGAGAACAAGTAACAAAGAGGAAAGAAGTAGAGAAAGGCTCAGCCTTACCTTAACATTGGCCACCTACTCCTCGGTGACCTTAAAGGGCTCCGCCAAGCTAGAAGGGGCCTGAGCCTAGGACTTAGTCAAACCCTCTACCAAAGCATACTTAGAGGGGAGAGATTAGCCGCCAAGAAGTCTATAGCCGGGGCCTGGGTATTCACTGAGGGCTCCTCAAGGCTCGCAAAGCTACTTGCTGGCATTCTCGGGAGTCACCTGCAGCAGGTGATCCCAGGGCGTTTTGAAGGAAGGGGCTTAATCCTCAAAGGGGTAGGGGCTGAAGCCGCAACTGCATCTTGTCCTTCCTCAGCGCGTAGGCGCTTGCGCGTATTTGCATGAGGAAGGTTCAGGGAGACCGGGGGAGGCTTCAGACCACGCGGTGCCAACTTTAGCGCCTGTAAAAAAGGAATAAGAAAGTAAGTTGACACCGAGTTAACACTTTTTGTTCACAAGAAGTCACCACGCAGCCAACAGACGGACCTTCCTCAGTTGTGCCTCGACGCGCCTGTGCCTTTCCTCTTCGCGACGCCTTTCATTCTCGGCTGCGATTTCCTGCTCAGTGGCCTACCCGTTCTCGAAGGGAGAAAGCATCTCCCGCACTTGCTCTGCACAAGACAAAAGAAAGTTAGGTCAAAACCAAAGAAAAAAATCGAACAAATGAGGGACATTAAGTACCGTTGGAATAATTCTAAGGATAAGGAGGCCCACAGTGGCAAGGAAAAAATCGTTCTGGAAGTATGACAGCTTAGGGAACCAATTGAAAGGCTCCCTATCATCGACTTGATCCGCTCGCGCTCGGGCTCTTCGCTCACGTCCACTATCTGGGACATGAAGGATGGGGTTGCCTTTGGACGATCATCTTCCTGCAAGTAATACTGAAAATAGGGGATAGTTTTAGTCTCCTCTATGGTTGGCTCCCCAAATGGGTTGCAGACTGGCTTCCCGTCGTTCTAATCCGGGAGGTCCCCCTAACCCTTCTCTCTGCAGACGAAAAGGAAGTCATACTTCCCATTTTTTACTTTGGATTTCTGTTCAATGGCCGTCATAAAGTCCTTTTTATTATTAAAGCAATGCCATCCAAGGTCCCCGATCTTGCTAGGAGCCCTCTGGACCATATGAACCAACCTGAACACATGGCCCGTATAAGTTAACTCGCACAACTTGCATGTTGCAATGAAGGAATAGATGTTATGCCAAGATGTGGGTACAATCTGCGCGAGCGCTAGCTCACACTTGCTCAGAATCTCCACAATGACCAGGCGGAGGAAACCTTACTCCGTAGGAAATGGCCGCGCGATAGATCGTTATGCACTTGGACGGTGGCCTATTTACAGTGGCGTCCATGTCCGGAATGATAAACTTATAACTAGCAGGTAGGAGATATTGTTCCTCGAACGCTGGCCTCTTTAAGGCGCCTATGACCTTAGGGTTAGGAAAATGTGTGCTCGGCCTGTCTTGAGGGTTCGACCTTTGTGAAGCCCCGGGAAATCCATCCCCTTAGCAACAACCTCAGGGATTGGCCTTTGCTAGGTACGGCCCCTCCTAGAATGGGAAGCCAACGAGTGGGAGTTGGAAGAGCTGCTTCCCCCCCTCTCAAAGGAACTGGTGCCTGTAGATCCAGCTTCTACGATCGACCTATGAGAACCTAAGGCAGATGAGTAGTTACCTTCAGAAGACCCTTCAACCATGAACTGGTCTGGAGTCTTCAACCGTAGGGTAGTCTTTGTCATTGCTAGTCGGCGTTCCTGAATGTTTGTCATATGGGAAACAGTTATGTTAATCTCCTACGGATACACAACTTCCTCTTCAATGCTAAGGATGCTGGAGCTAGAAGAGTATTCACAACTAAACCATGAAGGGGTGTCAAGCTCACATATTGGCACGACATAAGAG
Organism: Carnegiea gigantea; assembly: GCA_029747015.1. Classification (NCBI taxonomy): domain Eukaryota; kingdom Viridiplantae; phylum Streptophyta; class Magnoliopsida; order Caryophyllales; family Cactaceae; genus Carnegiea; species Carnegiea gigantea. Next base: position 174,720 of record JAKOGI010001007.1, on the reverse strand, counting down.
ATTTTCTTTGGCTCCCTAAACTGATTCTTTGGGGGAACGTGCGCAACCATGTTACCATCAATTAGGGCCAAGAGGCTTAGAAACTGAGGGTAGCAGCCCTTCAACTGGGGGGCGGCCGATCCCTCAGGAACGTTCCCACTCGATGACCACGATGAAGACATATTCAGACAATGTGATACAAGATACAACCCTCAACGAAGGCACGAAAGCGTGTACCTGTGAGAAGTTAAAGTTCTTGAAGGCGAGGATGAAGATGGAGTCGAAGAGGTTGAAGATACACACAACCCCTTTGAAGATTTAAAGGAGAAGTTAAAGATGCAATAGTGAGTTTGAAGGAGGATGAAGGGGGAGTAGAGCCTCTCTCTGCAAATAACTTGCTTCTCTCTCTAAAAGGGCTTGAAGACGAGTTGAAATGACCTTCCCTAAGGAACCCAACTACGTTCGTATAAGAGGAAAAGGAAGGGATAGTGTGCTTCCCAAGATGCTTGAAGGGCATGAACAACACTCAGTCCCCAACATGTGGAATCTAAGCACATTTAATCACCCTGAGGCGGGGAATTCTCTGACACAACCTAGGGGCCAGTCACCTTTAGTCCCCTAAAAGGGGGTAGGTGTCCCAACGGCATGGCCTAATGGCCGATTGCTACACTTTTAAGCCCCACGAGGGGCTAAGGGTCCAACAGCATGGCCTGGTGGCCGATCGCTTTACCTTTTAGCCCCCTAAAAGGGGCTAAGGGTTCTTAAGCTTGGCTTAGTGGTCGGTAGCTATACCTTCTAGCCCCTAAAAGGGGCTAAGGGTTCACAAGGTTGGCCTAATGGCCGATTGCTACACCTTAGCTCCTAAAGGGGCTAAGGGTCTGACGGCATGGCTTGGTGGCCGATCGCTACACCTTTTAGCTCCCTAAAAGGGGCTAAGGATCTCGAACTCGGCATAAGGGCCGGTCGTTATGCCATTTAGTCCCCCAAAAGGGGCTAAGGGTTCTCAAGCTCGGCCTAGTGGCCGGTCGCTATACCTTTTAGCCCCCAAAAGTTGGCTAAGGGTTTACGAGCTCAGCTTAATAGCCAGTTGCTACACTTTTAGCTGCCACAAGGGGCTAAGGGTCCAACGGCACAGCTTGGTGGCTGATCGCTACACCTTTTAGCCCTCCAAAAGGGGTTAAGGGTTCTTAAGCACGACCTAGGGGTTGGTCGCTATGCCATTTAATCCCCTAAAAATAGCTAAGGGTTCTCAAGTTCAGCCTAGTTATCAATCGCTACACCTTCTAGCCGCCGAAAGGGGCTAAGGGTTCTCGACCTCGGCCTAATAGCCGGTCGCTACACCTTCAGCCCCTACAAGGGGCCAAGGGTCCAACGGCATGACCTGGTGGCCGATCACGACACCTTTTAGCCCCCCAAAAGGGGCTAAGGGTTCTCAAGCTCAGTCTAGTAGCCGGTCACTATTCCTTCTACCCCCAAAAGGGGTAAAGGGTTCACGAGCTCAGCTTAATGGCCGATCGCTATGCCTTTAGCCGCCCCAAGGGGCTAAGGATCCAACAGCGCAGCCTGGTGTCCGGTCGCTACATCTTTTATCCCCCAAGAAGGGCTAAAGGTTCTTGGGCGTAGCCTAGGGGCTAGTCGCTATGTCCCCAGGTGCGTTCTACAGATGGGCCGTTGCACCCATCCAAAAGCATTAAAGGAAGAACGACGAAAAACATTGATGAGGAAACCAAGTCTTTATGTAAAGGAACGACATTTTATTAATATCATAGGTTACAAGGCGATCTTATAAACCAGAAAAAACAAAACAAAGACGTAAGCTACGGCAAAAATCTATGACTACTCGTTATCACTGGAAGGAGGCGGAGCGTTATTTGACTCCGAGTTCTTCTTTTAATCGTTCGATGGCCCAGCTTCTGCCCCTGGATTAGACCGTCTGCAGTATTGCGCCTACCAAAGGTCGAGCGTATCGAGCTGCAGCTAAGCCTAATACATGTACCACTCTACCTACGCCACATGGCACCCAAGTACTCACGACCTTCTACGATCATCGCTAACCCCCAGAAGGCCCTGGCGGCCCTACGGCACAACCTACAGGCTGGCTGCCACGATTTCACACCCCTGCCTAGCCAAGGGTCCTTCAACAGGGCCCTGAGGCCGATCACTCTAACCATGGACTCGGGAATCAAGCCTCATGGTTGATAGCCCTTCGGCCACATGACACCAGAGGATCAGTCCCCTATAGCACGACCCGCAGGTCAAATTAAGTGAGCAAAAGCGCATAACTAAAGGTGAGGCCATGAAATAAAACTCGACATTTTAGCATGGAAGTTCGCGGAGTGCATGGCGGCTAAAAAAAAAGACAAAGAGAGAGAGAAAAAGGGCAAAATGACAAGAAGGGAACAAGCATAACAAAGGTCCCGATTGGTCTGAATCCTACTCATCACCGTCATCACTAGGGAGGGAGGATGCATCGCCAGACCCTAAGTCCTCCTCCTCCTCCTCCTGGTCACTGTCTATCTCTGGATGGTGGGCCCATAATATGTTGCTCCTGTTACGCCCCACCCACCTACAAGGTGCTTCACCGCAACTCTTTGAGGCCCGACTCTATTATGCCAATCATCCACCTGCGTAGAATGCCCAGCTTCATAACATCGTTAAGAAGCATTGTGCAGAACACAACTTGGGGTATCTCAGGAAGACCGAAGTCTTGGGTGGCCTCTTCAGCCACAGCAAGGTCAAAATCCGGGCACAGGTCCTTGTAATCAGACGGGAGGGTAAAGGAGGAAAGGCAACCTTCCTACGGCACCACTCAAAGTTATCTAGGACGCAGAGGGCCATCTCATCCATCTTCAGCGAGTGAAGGAATCCCATCTTCGAAAACTCTTTGTAATGGTGAAATTCACACACAAAGTATGAAATGCAGTTCTTAACAGCCCCATTTTATACCCCGAAAGCGGATGATTTCTCATGCCACCGTCCAGCTTCGGGAATCAGGTTACTTTAAAAGTCCAATAAGCCTGAGTCCGATAGCCAAGTGTCAAGCCAGGATACGGTGCCCGACTGTCAGTAAACCATTTCTCGAGGCCCGCCGACCTTCGTTCCACAGATGCATTCCATATTTTGCCTAACTATCCATCCGGTCCTACATTGAGGCAAAATGTGAGGTGCTAAATGATCCCAAAAATATGATTTTTCAGATGGACCCCCACATACTCGATTGTGGGCTAGGCCTAACTAGGCACAACAAGCCCCAACAGGATCCTTGGGGCCACATTCAGGAGCCCAACGGACTAAATTGCCTGGTAGCCCATTAAGAGAACCTCCAAAGTGAAATTACTATTCTTTCCTTTACTACAGGAGCTATAAATACTCACCTACCTAGTTTAAAAAGAGGATTCACTCTCTGGCATATTTTTTTATTCCTCGTACATTCTCTCTTTATTGCTTTGTCTTTTGCTGGGACCCCCTATTAACTTGACCGTCGAAGAAGCAATCCCCGGGTTGTCCTTTTTGTAGGTTTGGTGTCCAAGGAGAAGGCCAACAGACGCAATGGACGTACTGTCACCTAAGCCTACTCTCATCCCACGTCATCCCCAACATTTAAAGAAATTACTAAAATAGGAAAGATATGATCTATAAAAAATTGATCTTTCAATTAAAGAGTAAGTACATATGTAAAATGGTGGAGGGAGACCTGGAGATAAAAGATCGTGAGTATGATGTGAGAGAACTTAATCTCATTAATTGGAAAAACATCCTTAGGCATAACAAAGATAGAAAGTAGAGGTATATGCATGTTGGAAGTGTCCAAGTGCAAATTACTCCGTTACAATATTGTGGTGAAGACATTGACCTTTATACGTTGCTCTGTGATATTAGGCATATCAAATTTAATAATCAAATTATCACAAGGATTAAGACCAATCTACGTAACGGATAAGTAGGATTCAACTCCCGACTTGGATATTATGTGAGCCTAAAAGATGAATTTGCCAAAAACTTTCTGTCCCTTAAGACAAAAATAGTTGGGGTGGACATGAAAAGAGGAGGATACCCACCAAAGATATTTTGGAAAATAATCTACAAATTAGATAATGCTGTCGATCCAAAGACTAAGGCAAGAATCATAGAGGCAGAAAAACTTGAAAGTCCTACTCCAATGTAAATCATTCAAAGGATAAAGTTTAATCCGTAGGAGATAAAAATCAATAGATCTTGGATATCTTGCTTTGCCAATTCCACAAAAATCATTAAGAAAAATGCGATAAAAATTGATGAGAATGGTAAAATTACCATTAAATCTCAATTATTAAGAGCAACACAGTGATGATGTCTTAGCTGTCACCCAAAGATGCGTTGATCATGGTATTATTCTTGGTAAGAACAGGTGTATTTGTACTGAACAAGAAATCGAGTTTTTAGGTCTATAGATAAAAGCTGGACGAATCATTCTACAAAAGCATATTTCAGAAAAAATAAAAAATTTACCTAAAAAGATTAAAGATAGGAAGCAATTAGAAAGGTTTCTTGGATGTCTTACCTGTCCTTCAAATTTCATCAAAGATCTAGCAAAATTGAGGAAGCCATTGCAATAAAAACTCAAGAAAGAAGTAAGTTGGTCATGGACTACTAGTGATTCCAAGATTTTCAAAACTTCAAAAGTATGTATAATAATATTCCTATTGTTAATTTGCCTAATGAAGGAGATGATTTAATTCTTGAGATAAATGTGAGTAATGACCACTGGAGTGTAGTACTCCAAATCAAAGGAGGGGAAAACTCTGCAAATATTACAGTCGAAGTTTTAATAAAGTAGAATACAACTATCCTATGATAGAAAAATAAATCTTCATAGTCATAAGGGGAATTGAAAAGTTCTAAATTTTTTTAGCCGTTAAACCTTTTCTCATTCGAAATGATTACAAAGGAGTACTTGGTTTTGTGAAAAAGAATTTATCAAACATACAAGAACAAGGGAGACTCCTGAGTTGGCAATTATAGCTTAACCAGTTCCCTTCCTCTGTTAAACATATACTGATGGAAAGCTCACTAAACTAAACTCGCACTTAAGGGAGGACGTAAGCTATGCTAGAACAAACGGTATTCTAAGCTCAAGTTCAATGAAACTCGAAAGCAAAGTGTGGGGAACATAGAAACTAAACTTGATGCTTGGATAAAGAAACACAACCAAGATCAAGAATAGCGCCCCTAAGCTTGATGAAGATACAGAAACACCACTTAAACAAGTTTAGGACTTCACTTGAACACCACCTTACTTGGCCTAAGTAAGGATAAGCAAGCTAAGTATTTTAAAGACTAATGCTCTCTTTTTTCATTGAAGGTAATAAGCAATCCAATTACAAAAGTCCATTTTTCAGCCCTTATACACAAGCAAGCAAGCTGGTCTAGTAAAGGAAGTGAGGTTTCTTCAAGATTAGGAAACTCCTAATCTAGCTTAGCTCACAGTTTTAGCCTAACTAGTGAAACAACAAAGTAAAACCTTGCTTAATCTTTACTAGTTACAACCATTGAGTCTAGTTTACCTTTGGGATTAAGCCTGAACTCATTACTAATCAAGTAATTAAGCACGTAAGCTGCTGTTCATGCGTGAGAGTAAAGGAGAAAGCTGCCTTGTTTCCTTTGTGCTTTATTGGTGACCAATGGGAACGTTTCTGCCTTTTCTTCCTTATTCCTCATTGGTTCTTCATTTGGCTGACTTGAAAGGCCCATGATTATGTCCAAGCTTCCTTTAACTACCTAATCATACTGCTAGGACCAGATTAGATGGCTGGAAGGACAGCAACTACTAAATGCTCCAATCAGCACTACCTGGGTAGATTACAGGCTATTTTTGCTGGCCACATATCCCATGTAAAAAGTGAGCATGATCTAGATTTTCTTGAATGGATGGAAGCCTCAGTATGTCTCCTAACTCCTTTAGGTGGAATGGTAGGTTTATGACTTCATTTGCTGCGCCAAAACCCTAACTGAATCAGGTCGATCAGAACTGGGCTGCACGGTTTGCAAAAAGGACCTGGTTCTTTAGCTTGCACTTGAATTAACTAGATTTGCTTGATTAGAGGAGGTAGATAACATCTTGGGGAACCAAGATATGCAAAAAACTATGACTTAAACCTTATAGAGCCCCAAGTAATCAAGAACACAAAATCGGGCTTGAAATGAGCTTTGAACCCAGATGCTTTTGTTTGTGCCCTTTGCAAAATATGAGCTATCCTTTGGACTTTTGATGTTGATCTTAGACTCCTTGGACTTGTTTGAGCATCCTCAATATCTCAGCTAGGTAGGACTCCATCGTCCTCCCCTTATTGAGAAGATTTAGTCCTTAAATCTGCTAGGTAGTCGTCTGGAAGATAGGAGCTTAAATCTACCTAATTGAATATGGCTGATAATCCGAAGTCTCCTGGTAAATCAACCATGTATGCATTGTCATTTACCTTCTCTAGAACCTCAAGTGGACCTACAGCTCTTGGCATAAGCTTGTTCTTCCTTTTAGAAGGAAAACGTTCCTTTCTTTAGTGTATCCAAACGAGGTGTCCAGGCTGAAATACCCTCTTTCTCCTATGTTTGTTAGCTTAGGCTTGGTATAATGCATTTGTTTTCTCTATTCTACCCTTGACTAACTCATGGAGCTTCTGAATCTCTTCCACTCTAGCTGCTACATGTGCACTTGGCTTTGGTCTAAAGGGCGTGGAGTGAGATCAAGTGGACTAAGTGGATCAATTCCATAGATCACCTTGAAAGGGGATAGACTAGTAACCTTGCTAGCAGCCTTATTGTAAGCAAACTCAGCATGTAGTAAGAGCAAATCCCAAGCTTTGGCATGAGGTTTAATTAAAGTTCTTAGGAGAGCTCATAGGGTCCGATTTATAACCTCAGTTTGCCCATCAGTTTGTGGATGACAAGTGGTACTATAATTGAGTTTAGTACCCAATTTCTTGCACAAGGTAATCCAAAAGTGACTCAAGAACTTAGTATCCCTATCAAAAATAATGGACCTAGAAATACCATGTAATTTGATTATCACTTTAAATTACAACTCCGTGATGTGTGTAACATCATTAGTTTTGTTGCATGGAATAAAATGTGCCATCTTGGAAAACCTATCCACCACTATAAATATAGAATCCTTGTTCTTTTAGGTTTTAGGCAAACCCAAAATGAAATCCATGCTTACATCTACCCAAGGAAGAGTAGGAACTAATAGGGGTGTGTATAAGCCGTGGGGAAGGGAATGACTTTTAGCAACTTGGCACGTATTACATCTCCTTAAGACATCTTGAACATCTTTCTCCATTCTTGGCCAGTAATAATGTTCCATTAACATGGTTAAGGTCTTGGATGCTTCATAATGACCAGCTAAAGAGCCACCATGGACCTCTCTAATCAAAAGCTCACGGGTGCTACACTTAGGAATACACAAGCGTGTACCCTTAAACAGAAAGCCCTCTTGGACTAAGAAATCTCCTTTGGGGTGCTTTTGACACACAGAAGACAACTCCCCAAAGTCTTCATCATCAGTGTATAAACATTTTAGATGCTCAAAACCAAGTATACAAGCATCTAACTGGAATAGGAGTTGATACCTCCTAGATAATGCATTGGCTCCTTGATTGAGTTTCCTGGATTTGTGCTTGATTGTAAAGTGAAAGGACTAGAGATACTCAACTTATTTGGCATGGCGTGAGTTTAACTTGTGTTGGCCTTAAATGTAGTTCAAAACCTCTTGATCAAAGTGTAAAATGAACTTCCTGGCCACAAGATAATGACTATAGTGCTCAAGATATAGCATAATCGCATAAAATTCTTTATCATAGGTGGCATACTTTCATCTTGAATCACACAATTTCTTACTAAAGAAGGCTAAACTCTTGCCTTTCTGAGTAAGAATACCACCTATACCAGCACCAGATGCATCACATTCAACCTTAAAGACTTTCTCAAAGCATGGCAAGGCAAGTAGGGATGCTTGAGTTAGTCTCCTTTTCATCAAAGGCAGATTGGACTTTAGGGTTCCATTTGAATGATGTATCCTTAATCACCTCAGTCATGAGAGCCATAATGGTGCTAAAGTTTCTTATAAACCTCCTGTAAAAAGAAGCATAGCCATGGAAACTTTGCACATCATGTTTGCTTCGTGGGAGAGGCCAAGTCTGAATAGCCTCTAATGTGCTCTCATCTACCTTGATGCCTTCACCAGAAACAATATAACCCAAGAATATCACCTTATGAGTAAAAAAGGTGCATTTCTTAAGGTTACTGAACAATTTCTCATGTTCAAGAACAAGCATAATCAGAGTAAGATGATCTTGATGCTCTTGCTCACTCTTGGAATAGATTAGAATGTCATCGAAGTATACAATCATGAATCTCCCAATGTAAGGCCTGAATACTTGATTTGTTGGCCTCATGAATGTATTAAGAGCATTAAAAAGACCAAATGGCATAGCTAGCCACTCATATAACCCTGTTTTAGTTGTGAATACCGTCTTCCATTCATCTCCTTCTTAGATTCTAATTTGTTAGTAACCACTTTGAAGATCAATCTTTGAAAACACTTAATCGTGATCTTATTTATGGCTCTACTATCCACACACATACGCACACTACCATCCTTCTTAGGAACTAACAAAGCAGGTACGACATAAGTGCTCAAGGACTCACATACTAGTCCTTTGGACATTAGTTCCTTAATTTGCCTTTGAATCTCCATGGTTTCCCTGGGATTCATCCTATATGCTAGCTTATTTGGAAGGATAGAACCTAGAATGAGATCTATATGATGCTGGATATTGCTTTTAGGAGGCAAACTCGTGGGTATCTCCTCTGGAAAAAAGTGATTGAATTACTGGATTAGGGAAATGGCAATGGGGTGGCTTGGTAAGAGAGTTTCTGGTTCCTCTTGAACATTCAAAATCCACTCCTTAAAAGTTTTAAACTCATGGTATGAGGCCTTTAAAAGTGGTTCACTGAAAGAAAATAACAAATCAGAATGTTCAGGCCTTTTTGTGGTTTGCTTTTGTGAAGTTCAGATGGGAATAAAAGAACCATGGTAATCTTCTTCCCTCCTTCGCAAAAGGAGTAGGTATTCAGGAATCCATTGTGCATTACCTTCCTATCATACAGCCAAGGCCTACCTAGTAAGATATGGCATGCATCCATGGGGATTACATCACATCATAACTCATCTTGGTAGTTCTTACCAATGGAAAGAGAAATGGGGCACTGGGAGTTAACTTGTAACCCCTTACTTTGATTTAACCATTGGATGTTATATGGATAGGGGTGGGTCATTGTTTGTAAGCCTAGTTTCTCAATCATGCTAAGAGAAACTGCATTAGCATAGCTCTCTCCATCTATGATCAAGGAGCAAACTCTCTCTTAAATCGTGCACCGGGTATGAAATATGTTCTCCCTTTGTTGGTCTTTGGCACCTTTCTGGCCACTCAAAACTCTTCTCAAGACCAACATCTCAGCCTCATCTACTTCCTCTTTCACCTCCTCTAGGGCCTCCTTAAGTTTACCCTCAATATCCTTCTCATTTTCCTCCTCAATCTCTTGCTCTTCCACGGCTTTCCATTCAGCTAGTGTGATCACTTTTCAGTTAGGGAAGTCTGCAGTAATGTGTCCAAGTCCTTGACATTTAAAGCACCTTCTAGTGCTCAGTGGACTAGGATTAGGTCTATTTGGAGGTAGTTGGCTCTTTTGTGGAGTTTGGGTTCTTTGTGGGAATGGTGGGGAATGATTTATGGGCTTTGGAGGTGGGTTAGAACTCCCCTTGTTAAACGGTGTGTTCTGGGGTAGAGGCTTACTAAACTCACATTTAAAGGGATATTTGGTCTTCCTTTGTTGCTCAATCTTGTGAACAAGAACACATACCTCGTCAAAGTTAGTAAACTGTTATAGTTCAACAACATTAGCATACTGAGGCTTAAGTCCTCCCAAGTATTTAACTACGGTTTGTTCCTCCGTCTCTTGGATATCACATTTGATCATGAGTTTTTCAAACTCACGTGTATATTCTTCTACATTCAGATTACCTTAAGTAAGGTTATGAAGCTGGGAGTAGCTATCTTGAACATAAGTGGGAGGAAGGAACCGTGATTTGAGTTTGCCTTCATCTTCTCCCAAGTTAGAATGTTACTTTTCCTATTCCTTACCCTTTTGGCACATAGGTTAGTCCACCATAAGGAGGTATATTTCCTCAGCCAAAAGGCTAGCAGCTTGACTTTCTCATCATCAGGAACGTCTTTCTACTAAAAGATTCTCTCTACTATATGCATCCATTCAAGGAACTCATCTGGATCTAATTTGCCTCAAATTCTGAAATCTCAACTCTAAAATCATTAGAGTTGGCTTGAAATCTTGCCTCCATTCTTATCCTCCTTACTAGTTCATCCTCATTAGATGAACTTAAAAGATAGCTTGCTGCTTGTTCTTCTTCTCCATTCTCAAACCGTGTAGGTTCAGCATACATCTTTTGCTTCTGCTTCATAAAGTCACCAAGCAATTCCCTCAAATACTCATTTTAAGCCTTGAGTATTAGAGGCAGAAATGGCTTGGTTATTCTTCATTACAGCTTCAAATTTCTTTGCTAAATTTATACTAGCACTCATGGTGTAACCGGTTAGTTTAGAATAGAAATGGGGTTATTGTTTGGATTGTGTCTAGGGAATGAATCTGGAAGTGTGGAGGTGAATACCAGGCCAAGGAGAAACTTAGCTCTGATACCAAAGTTGATGGAAAGCTCATTGAAGTAAACTCACACTCAAAGGAGGATGTAAGCTAAGCTAGAACAAACGGTATTCTAAGCTCAAGTTCATTGAAACCCAAAAGCAAAGTGTGGGAAACATAGAAACTAAACTTGATACTTGGATACAGAAACACCACCAAGATCAAGGTTAGGGCCCCTAAGCTTGATTAAGATACAAAAACACCACTTAAACAAGTTTAGGACTTCACTTGAACACCACCTTACTCGGCCTAGGTAAGGATAAGCAAGCTAAGTATTTTTGGTTTCAAAGGAGCAATGCTCTTTTTTCTCATTCACGCTAATAAGCAATCATATCACAAAAGTTCATTTTTCAGCCCTTATACACAAGCAAGCAAGCTGGTCCAGTAAAGGAAGTGAGGTTTCTTCAAGAGTAGGAAACGTCCTAATCTAGCTTAGCTACAGTTTTAGCCTAACCCGTGAAACAACAAAGTAAAAGCTTGCTTAATCTTTACTAATTACAACCATTGTGTCTAGTTAACCTTTGGGATTAAGCCTAAACTCATTACTAATCAAGTAATTAAGCAAGTAAGCTGCTGGTCATGTGTGAGAGTAAAGGAGAAAGCTATCTTGTTTCCTTTGTGCTTTACTGCTGACCAATGGGAACGCCCCTGCCTTTTCTTCCTTATTCCTCATTGGTTCTTCATTTGGCTGACTTGAAAGGCCCAGGATTGTGTCTAAGCTTCCTTTAACTACCTAATCATATTGCTAGGACTAGATTGGATGGCTGGAAGGACAGCAACTACCAAATGCTCTAATCAGCACTACCTGGGCGGATTGCAGGCTGTTTTTACTGGCCACATATCCCATGCAAAAAGTGAGCATGATCTAGATTTTCTTGAATGGATGGAAGCCTCAATATGTCTCCTAACTCCTTCAGATGGAATGGTAGGTTTATGACTTCATTTGCTGCCCCAAAACCCTAACTGAATCAGACCGATGAGAACTGGGCTACACGGTTTGCAAAAAGGAGCTGGTTCTTCCACTTGCACTTGACTTAACTGGATTTTCTTGATTGGACCAGGTAGATAACATCTTCGGGAACCAAGATATGTAAAAAGTTAGTACTTAAACCTTATAGAGGCCTAAGTAATCAAGAACACAAAACCGGGCTTGAAATCAGCTTTGAACCCGGATACTTCTATTTGTGCCCCTTGCAAAATGTGAGCTATCCTTTGGACTTTAGATGTTGACCTTGGACTCGCTGGACTTGTTTGAGCATCCTCAATGTCTTGGCTAGGTAGGACTCCATCATATACAAGGATCAAAGAATTCTCTCGCAGATAGTTTAACTCAAGAGCTCGCCAATGGTGATCATCAGAGTAGAACACTTGCTGGAAAAGGAGGAAATTGAAAATAAAATATCATTACTACTAGAACGGGTTTCTCCTTCTAACAGAACCCTTATGGATATTTTAAAATTCCGTACAAAAAGTAGATCACACTGTGGTCTGCTGTCTTCTGCCTACCTAATAGCTTAAAGATTTAGCCTTTTGGAGTTATAAATTAATTACCCAAGATTTCCTTATGATATCCATGAAATAATAAGTTCTCATGTTCAAGAAAAACGGTTCAATAAGTGGTATGCAGTCTGTATCGACTACTATCATGATTATTCATATGATATTTGGGAATAATGAAGTACTACAATATATTTTCCTGACAAATTTGGAGTTGATGTTGTTAGTTCTTAAGAAAATTCAATCTCTTCAGATGACCCAGTTGTGAAGGCCTGGGTATATGAAATGGTAGTTTTCCTCATAGAAATCCCATGTCCGAACTACCTATTTTTCTCAAGACTAATCAAGTTTCAACAATGCACGTTCAGAAGGATCCATTAGATTCTTACATCTCCTGATGGTCCAACAAAAATTTCATATACTGGAAGCCTATATGTGAAGGTACATTGTGCAATAATTGAGTATGAAAATAGAAAAGCCAAGCCAAGCCAATCGATTACCTTATTCAAATAGTTGATTTAGATGATCCCAATGATCAACGATAAGAATGGTTTCCAGAACGACAAGAATTACTTAGTGATCCTGCTTTAGCAAGAGCCATCAGGTTTTATAACATTTATAATCAAATGTATGGATTAATTAAATAAGAACGAACGCTAATGCATTGCAGGAACACTACTCTCATTTATCATAATGAGTTTAGGAAATATGTGAAGGTAGAAGGAGTTACTTCAGAAGATGTCTTTGATTATCTCTGTGATATTGGAGCTGAAAAATTCTTATCAAAAAAATGAAAGAAATACCTTCATGAATTATTTGAAAAATGGGATCCAAATCATCTCCAACTTGATGAAGATTTTGATGATCATTTCGATAAGGATGGATTGGAAGACATTATTAGAGATGAAGGCATGCAGAAACTCAATATAGATGACTAGTCTTGTCAGCGTTAAAAGTTCTGAAAAGTGGTTGCGTCATTGTTATACTATTTTGTTTATGTCAGATTAGTAAAATAATAATGTCTGTTGTAGCCATGTGCGGATAACTATTGTTATGTGAAAATATTACTGTGTACCATAGCTATTAGGGCATCTTATATAGTACATCTCATCTATAAAAGGAGAGACCGAGTGCTGAGAAGGGACACAGTCATTTGAGCATACTTGATCAAAAAAGAAGTCGGGATTTTTTATTTCTATATGAGCAAGCATCTCTAATGATCTTAGTAACTTAAGTCCCTCTTCAATCTTTCCATTATAATACTTCCACTGTTAAACTTTCAACAAAAGAAGTTTCCTAGTAGGAAATATTCTTCGACTGAACCTTATGTTGTAAATATTATAATTTCTTGACTAAAGTCTCACTATCCTTTAAAATATAAAACTTGATTAGTTATTACAGTCTGAGGTAGGAAACGAAACAAATCTATATTGTGCTTGATCTAAAGAAGGTGTCGTTAAGATTAACAATCTCTGTAAATCGGAAGCTAAAGGAACACCAGACTTCAGCGTCAATTAAGTTCAAGTAATGATGGAAACTCTCTAATTAAACTGTAATTATTTTGCTAAGCACGGTGGGCTCTAGTCACAGAAATATAATATCTACGATATAAATAGTAGATTGTGATAAGTACTACCAGTAAAATCATTATAATAAGTTAAACCATTCAAAATGAGCATATTTCTTGAAAAAACCCATAAAATAGGAAAATTATTAAAAGTACCCCATTTGGGTCAAAGTTGAAAATTTCTAAAAGTTTTGATGTGTTCTTGCCTCATTAAACAACTCAAATACCAAAGGGAATGGGAGTAAGTCACGTGCATATTGGTTTTCTTTTGCAAACAGAATGTAAGCACGAGAGAAAGAGTGATAATCAAGTGAGAATGCAAGGGATAATCTGAAAAGCTGCTCTTGTCCACACACTACAAAGATAATGCTCTACACCAACAAAAAGAAGTCAACAGAAAAAATTACTGTTGGCGCTGAATATCAATGCCAACGATTTTCCAATAGATTTAATATTATAGGGAATGTCGTATGAAAGCCAATAGAATTTTTAAGATCTGTTGGTAATAACAAAGGAAATGCCAACAAAATTTTCTCCAACATAAAAGCTTATAGGCATTAGTTTTTAAAAAACTTTTTCACTTTTTATATATCCTATAAATTATGGACATTAGCTATGCAAATAATTTTTTTATTGGAGAAAATATTGTTGGCGTTGGTTAGTCCAAAAAAAAATCCCTCCAAATTTTTAATATTAGCAGGTTTTGTCTCAGCATGTCTAGTTAATAGCCTAAAAGAGCTAATTAATTAAGTGCGTTGCATTGCCTGGGAAGTTAATTCCATGTGCAATCGAGTCCCAGGGGCTTGTCTCTTTCGAAAACCCTAGAACTCATCTCTCTCGCTCAATCTCACTCAGTCACCGTGGATCGATCATCTGGGCTGAAATCAGTAGCTTTTTCTTGCTATTGGTTGTTGGGTTGAGCAAAATCGGCATCATCTTGTCCTGGGCATCTTCATTGATACTTAATCACACCGTTCTTCTGGCCATCTTCGGCACTGGGGGCATTCTGTTCGCCTTCATCATCATCGACTACTCCCTGAAATCTTCTAGATTGGTGGTTTCGACACTTGCTTGCAGTAAGGTTCTTTGTCCTTATCCTTATTTCAAATATGGCAATTGAGATGAATTTCACTGTTTGGCCGAATTTCAATTATGCCCTCATCTTCCTGTATTGCTTGGCTGGCTTAAAAGTCATGAAATTGCTGAATTCTTCTTGCTAATAATTGGGATACTACGTTTACACATGCTCTGGGACTTCAATTGAGATGGATTCTTTTATGAATTTGATTGTTTTGAAGTTTGATTTGTTGATGTTGTTTGGGGTGATTTAGTTCCTCAATTTGTTGGACCTTGTTGAATTCTTCCTTTGTTGTTTGGGTCGAGTAAAAGTGATGAATTGTTGAATTATTCATGCACTGGGACTTAGATTTAGTTCTAGAACTTGCTAGACCTTGTTTACTGGACCACCATGGTCTAATGCCTGCCCCACACAGCTCGCATTCCAAGATAATAGAATTGGGATCATAATTGACACATATATATGTAGGTATACGCCAAAGACACACACACACACACACACACACACACACACACACACATATATATATATATATATATATATATATATATATATATATATATATATATATATATATAAGGCAAAGAGTTGCCATATGTATGCTCTGTTTAAGCAAAATAGCTCTGTTTGAGCATAATTACAATTCACTAATTACATACACAGGGGTTTATAATACACTTGTACAATGCACGTATTGTCACAGGTTGTGGCTTTGACTGAATGTCTTCTCTCTGCGTCTCAATCTCCCTCTCCTTGCTCACCATGCTTTCTGCTGGGATCTCCTCAATTGATACATATTGAACTAGTGGTTAAAGGAAGGGATAGAACCTGCAGTAGTGGTTAAAGGAAGGGATCTTCTCAATTTGATCCAGTGTCTTACATCACCTTGATCATCTACAATTTGTCTTATTTTCAGCCTTAGTGCCTGCTTCTTTCTTTTATGAGTCTTGCTCTCCAGAACTCCATTATACAGATGATGAAATAACAGAACAATTGGGAGGGAGGCCAGTAGGTTTTTTTGTTTTATTATTTTATTTTTTAGGGGTGGGGCTGGCAGTTGGTATAGATGGTGGGTTGGGGAACATGTGGCAGCGCAAGGAAAGAATAGCTACGAGAACTCTTTTTTTTTTGAATTTTTAGGGTGAATTTTTGTAAGAATTGTACATGTAACCAAGATCAACAAATAAAAGTGCATTCAAGTTTTGGAAATTGACCCTGAACTATTGAAGAATGTCTTAGAGATAAGGAATAGGAATAGGAATAGGAATAGGATGAAGGTAGTAGTGAGTTTAGGTTGTGCATAGTTTAGATGGACTAATGAGTTTTGGGTTTAAGATTATCATTTGCGATTATAAGTATGACAGTGATTGACAATTTAGCTAATAGTTCTAAGAGATTTTTATAGTTTTTAAGGTACATGCTCTGGTGTTGATTACATGGTTGTACATGCAAGAAAATTGTAGATATGTTATGGTATAAGTCTACATGTATGGCCAATATTCTATTTTTTTACCATGTATGGCCAATATTCTATTTTTTTGTCATTCTAACATAATTGGTGATAAAATTATTTTTAAATCACAATTCTTGATAGAATTGTAGTCTAAGTGATATTACTTTGTTCTCAATCTCGGCACAGTTTGCTTCTCCATCACCGTTGACCTTGCGCTTGATTGTGCCTAATTCGAATCTTGACACAGGTTAACTGTTATCAATCGCGGTACAGGTTAGTCGATTTTTCAATTTTGCTATTTCTTAGTTCCCTTGTTTATACAGGTCGGTATTTATTCCCATCTCCCTCTTGAACATCTTAACAATAAGCCCACTTCATGATTTCATTTAAAGAAGACTGTTGAAGTTTCCTGTAATTGATTCATGTAGTCCAAGTGTAGCAAAAGCTTATGTGAAGTTTTCTGTAATTGATTCCTTCAACAATGGGCATTGGTTTCATCGGTTCCACTGATTTTGTGAATTTAAGATGCTCTTTTCTTAGTTCAATTGAGATGACTTTGATGTTTCCTATAATTAACTCATTCAGGAATGAGTTTTTTTGTAATTATTTGACTTTGAGGAGAAATAGTTATGTGCCATGTGATGACTGAAACTACTTTAATTCATAGTAAATTTCAACTTTGATATGGTAAATGCTAGTAATTAAGTGATGAGATTTGCATAGTTATTCAGATAGTTTGGTAGTGTTGTCATCTTGAATTTATTGAGTGTATGACAATCGTTGTGACATTATGGTGGTGCTACTTGGTATGATTTTCTTTTTTTTTTTTTAAAGTTGTTAATGTTGTTGATGGCAGTGATTAAAATGGGTGTTGATCTATCGGTTCTAAATGCTTATAATCTTCAATGAATAGTAATTTTTCCTATTGGCCTTTTAATCTCTAACGGACGTAGCTGTGTTTTTTCTTGACATTTATATCGAGTGAATTGGTTGTTTAGCATGTATGTTAGCAAATAGTGATGACTTCTTTTTATTTGTATTGTAGCTGCACAGGTGATTGTTGCTTATGGATTGTCTTTTGTTACACTTTTATTTCCTCTTCTGCTTAAATAACATGAACAGAATCTGGTCCAAGTTGTTTAAAAATACAATAGTAATATTAAAATAATGTAGTTTATAAATATCAAAATCTAAATAGGTTTTGATACCTTCAAAACCTACTTATACATATTATAGAGATATAATGTCAACTGTCTTCTAAATCTTCTTATTTTATTGAATTTACGTAATTTAACCATGGATACATTTATCAACAATAGTAGGGAAAAATAGCAAAAAGCTTTCAGAGCATTACCGAAATTCAAAGATTGTTTAAATGCATTTCTTGATCATGCATTTTCTACCGTTGTCTTAGATGGAATAATTTATTGCCTGTGTGAGCTATGTGCAAATTGTTTTGTGCATGGTAGAGATATTGTGTATGAACACTTTAAACTTAATGGCATGGACAAATGTTATGCTCAAAGTAGAAGGGTTCATCGTGGAAAAGTTGAACAAAATCAATCTAATAAAACATCTGCTAACATTAATGTCTATGGGGAAGCAAGTGAGGGACATGATATGTAAGACATGTTGGAAGATGCTTTCGGTTTTCATAGTCCTAATGGAATTGGGGGCCAAACACAGCACCAACATGGGCCAAATGCAGAAGCGAAGGCATTTTTAAAATTAGTGGAGGATATGAACAAACCCCTATGTTCAGGATGTGAGGAATTTTCAATTCTTTCTTTTATTGTGTTGTTATACCATGCAAAGTGTTTATATGGGGTAACTGATGGTGCTTTTAATGCCTTCATCAAATTGTTCAAAGAAGCCTTTCCCAAAGGAAATGAGTTGCCAAGTTCTTTTGAGAAAATGAAAAGCATAATTAAGAAATTAGAACTTGGTTATAATAACATTGATGCATGTCCTAATGACTGTGTACTTTTCTGGAAAGACAACACAGACTTAGATAATTGCCCTAAGTGTGATGCCTCTAGATGGAAAACCACTAATGAAGGTTTGATTGTTACACTAGCTAATGGTAAGAAAGTCCCAAAGAAGATATTACGTCATTTTTCACTAATACCAAGACTCCAAAGATTAATCATGTTGTCAAAAATTGCAAATTCTATGAGATGGCATGCAGATGGGCGTCAAAAAGATGGTAAACTAAGGCATCCTGCTGATTCCCTTGCTTAGAAGAGATTAGATGAACGTTACCATTAGTTTTCTAGTGATCCTAGGAATGTAAGGCTTTGTTTGACGAGTGATGGATTTAACCCTTGTGGTATTCTGGGTACCTACTACAGTATATGGCATGCAGTCTTGACAACATATAATCTACTTCCGTGATGGTGCATGAAACAATTTTATTTTATTCTCTCACTTATTATTCCTGGACCAAAAGCCCCTAGCAATTATATTGATCTGTATCTGCAACCTGTAGTTGATGAGCTGAAACAGTTATGGGATGGCATTGATACATATGACTCTTATAGTGGTGAGACTTTTCCTTTGAAAGGTACATTGATTTGGACAATAAATGACTTTCTAGCTTATAGTAATTTGTTGGATGCGGGACAAAAGGGAAGATGGCATGTCCTCATTGTAATACAGATACATATTCTCACTACTCGAAAAGAAGTAGGAAAATTATGTTATACTGGTCATTAACCCTTCTTGAATCTTGATCATAAATTTCGACGTAATAGAAAGTTGATGGAAATACTGAAATGAGGCCAGCTCCAAAGACACGGTTAGGGTCACAGTTGCTAGATCAAATGCAAGGACTCGATGTTACTCTAGGAAAAGGCCCTATATCCAAGCAAAACTAGAGGAAATGAGGTGACAAGATTGTGCATTGGAAGAAAAAGAGTATTTTTTTTTTTTTTTCCAACTTCCATACTGGGAACACCTTCTTATACGGCATAACTTGGATGCGATGCCGTGAGAAAAATTTCTCTAATAGTTTTATTGGTACACTTCTAAACATTGAAGGAAAAATGAAGGATACCTTACAGTCACGTCTAGATTTAGAAGATTTGCATATTTGGGAACATCTTCACCCAACACCCCCTTACAAGCTTTACATTGGATGCTAATGAGAAAGAGGACTTCCTAAAGGTGCTAGCTAGTGTGAAAGTCCCTACTGGCTGTGAATCTAATATCACACGATGTGTGCAGCTTCACAAGCATAAGATCCATGGCCTTAAAAGCCATGACCACCATGTTATCATGCAACAGTTGTTGCCACTAGTAGTTCGGAAGTTACATAATAAAGAACTGATTTTAGTTTTAATAGAAGTCAGCAGCTTCTTTAGAGAGTTGTGTTCTAAAGTGGCAACACTGCATGGTTTTGAATGCTTGCAACATCGAATTGTGGTTACACTCTGCCATCTTGAACGCTTATTCCCATCTTCTTTCTTTGATATTGTGATACATCTGTCTGTACAATTGGCATATGAGGCGATGATTGCTGGGCCACTGCATTATAGGTGGATGTATCTAATAAAAAGGTATGCTTAATGGATACTTTATGTCATTTGCATAACTCTTATTCATTTGTTAATTATCGTTGCTAACAAGACAATATGGGAAAAAATATACCTTTTTTGACTGTTAATAGGTACCTGCATATAATAACAGCCACCTATTAACAGTCAAAAAAGGTATATTTTTTCCCATATTGTCTTGTTAGCAACGAATTAATTAACAAATGAATAAGAGTTATACAAATGACATAAAGTATCCATTAAGCATACCTTTTTATTAGATACATCCATTAAGCATACCTGCATAGAATAACAACCTATGTACATATCAAAAGTCATCCAGATGGGTCAATTGTGGAAGGATGCTGTGCTAATGAATGTTTGACTTTTGTGTAAGATATCTGCATGGTATTGAAACAAGAGAGAATCGATCAAGTAGGATTAATGATGATGATGGTTATGAAAGTTGTGAGGGTTTATCAATATTTTCTCTTAGATATCATCCCATGTCCAAAAAGAACGACAAACAAGCGGATGATTACCTCAGAGAACAAGCATATAGATATGTGCTTGTTAATTATGATGAAATTGGGGTTTATATTGAGTAAGTTCTTTCCTTAATATTTTCTTGTGACACTTTATTGTTACTGGAAAAGAATTAATAATCTACTAATGATGATAGTTTATTGCAGAGACTACAAAGAATATGTTCATAGCAAAAATAGTTATCGAGCACAAAGCCAAATTGAAAATATTCAAAAAAGAGAGTTTTGTAAATGGTTTGAGAATAATGTAAGTTCACAAGTTAATTGTCATCATAATTTTAGTGAATTGAATTACTAATTAAACTTACGCGTAATATTTGTAGGTTTCTCATCATTTGCCAAATGATCCTCGTTTAGTTGATGATTTTGGCTTGCTTAGTAAATATCCTTCCTTGTGGATGAAGATGTTTTCCAAAGTTGCTTGTAATGGGTTCAAGTTTTAAATCAAAAAAGTGGACAAGAATTCTCTAACTCAGAATTGTGGTGTTGTTGTTGGTGCAACATCTAGTGAAGGTGACATCAGTTACTATGGTGTCCTGTTAGAAATCCTAAAATTGGATTATTATGGAGGGAGGAAGGTTCTTTTGTTTAGATGTGATTGAGTGGATCGCATTAAAGGCGTTAAAGAAGATCAATTTGGATTTACCTTGGTAAATTGGAAGGCATTATGGAAAACTGATGAACCTTTTGTTTTGGCATCTCAAGCATTACAAGTGTTTTACACTCTAGATCCTAAAGAAAAGAACTGGCATGTTGTGATGACTACTAAGCCAAGAGATATGTTCGATATGGAAGAAGAGAATATACCTGAAACAGATTTTGATTTACCTGCATTGTTAGTCGACATTAATGTAGATCAAAATGATGCTGTCAAGTGTGTAGAAGATCTTGAGCCTACCATGCTTGAGGGAGGACTTCCCAGAGACTCAACGTGATGAGGATACATTTAATGATGATAGTAGCTGTGATAAAGATGAAACTCTGGATGATTATGATCAAATATTGATGTGGAAATCATACCGATTAGTGATAGTGAATTAATTTTTCTCATTATTTGTATTTTAAGATGAGAAACCCTTTTTTTATTTGTTTGGATTCCACATTTTGAAATAGAATATTACAGAGATTCTAATATTTTTGTTATGTTATGGTTTGTATATGGTTGCATCTAATTTTCTAAATTATGTTCTTGCAAATGTCCAATATTTTATTTATTTATGTCATTTGTCACAGATAATAATGTCAAATACAAAAGATGCTGTGAGATAAAAGTTGGATAAAGATGTCCCAACCATAGTTACCTGGAACGCAGTACGCTTCGAGTCGCAGGATGAATTCGGGTACAAAATTCGCACTCAGGAGAGAATTGGTACGTGAGAGAATCGGTGTATCATTTTGGTACCTGGTTCGCTGTACTGCACAATCCGATTCGTCGGTTAAAAATGATATGCCAATAAAAAATTTAAATAAGATGATAAAGAAATGGTATAGAACTTATCTTTTCCTGAGTAGAACCTCTTTGTTCTTCTTGATTGCAACAAGCCAAGATAAATTTTAGAATGTCTTACAACTATTACTTCAAAGTTCAAACCCAAAGAGCAGAGAATAAATACTTAAACATTCTAGCAGACAATAGAAATCATAACGTCTTACAACCACTAGATAACAAGATAAAACAGATATAAAATACAAACTAAAATTTAAAAATCCAAAGGCTTGATTTTCAACTTTTCCAATGCTCATAACTTTGCGCTGCTGCTGCCTTCTTCATTATCTATGCTCCACATCAATTCTTGCATTCTTGTAATAGATTCTTCCATCGTTGAACTCTCTGGATCAATATCCCAATATTTATAAGGCCCGGATGTGTAGCTCTTGCTGAAACGTGACAATAGGCAAATGTTGGAATAGATGAAAACCAACTTGTCAGCTCTAGCATTATTGAGTCGATTTCTTTTCACATTATGAATGTAAGAATATGTACTCCAATTCCGTTTAGCTGAGGAGCTACTCACAGGTTGGGACAAAACTTTCTTTGCAACTTCAGCTAGCTCCGATGTTTCAGAGCCATAAGTAGACCACCAGTCAATAGGATCCATGTGGACTGCATCTTCTTGACAAGCTAGCTTAGCAAAAAGCCCCCTTTTCCTTTGATGAAACACAGCATATTGTTCCCTTAAGAGCTTCTCCTCCTCTTTGCTTTCAATTATTTTACGGAAAGCCTCCAAGACACCTGACATTACCTCACTATCCAAATTTGGAGGCTTCCTTTCAACACCCCCGGGAGCTGGAATTTTCAAAAAATTAGCATCATAAAATCTCGGATTCAAAGCAAAACCTAGACAATGAATAGGAATATTCATCTTTTCCCATCTATCTAGCACAATTTGCTCCATTATTGGGTAGTCATCTTTGTGTACATTGTCTTTTATAATCTCTTTTAGTTCTCCTATCATATTGTCCATCCTTTTATACACTTTTTCTATTTTTGGTCCATCTCCATCACAGAATTTTATCAATAGAAATAGAGGCTTTGTGATCCGCACAATAATTTCAACATCATCCTAGAATTCATCATTATTTATTGTGTCAGCAACCTTAGCTCCTGTAGAAGCATCTGCATTTTTCACGAAATCCTTCCACTTTGATAAGCAAACAGTGGTGACAAGTTGTTCTCTGCAATCAAGCAAACGCCTCA
Organism: Carnegiea gigantea; assembly: GCA_029747015.1. NCBI lineage: Eukaryota > Viridiplantae > Streptophyta > Magnoliopsida > Caryophyllales > Cactaceae > Carnegiea > Carnegiea gigantea. The sequence continues at coordinate 151,618 of JAKOGI010001007.1, read as the reverse complement.
ATAAAGTGTAATGGGATGCAAATTTGGTCTTTGCAACCTTTAGAAGTTCCAACTTCGAATGTTCTCTTAATGTGGCCAAAATGTGACTGTGATTGATGTAGTATTTCACAATATTTTTCCTATCCTTGTATCTATCTCTCAACCATGGAAATGCTTTGGCAAAATCTTTGAAAATAAGATTCAAAGTATGACAAACACAAGGTGACCAAAAAATGTGCTTGTGTACCTTTTCTATTTCCTTTCTAGCGACTTGACAATTTTTTGCATTATCCGTCACAATTTGCAAAACATTTGATGCCCAATATCCTCAATAGCTTTCAACAAGTAATCTGAAATTGTTTTCCCAATCTTTTCAATTCCAGAAAAATCATCAGCATACATAAATGTTGCACCTCGACTATTGACCGCTAAAACATTGATTAGAGGATTGTGCTTAGTATTAGACCACCCATCTGACACTATTGAAACCCCTTGAGTATACCAAGTTTCTTGAATGGGAATTAAGTCTCTTTCAAGATTTCTTTTACACTCATCTAGCAAAGAAGTTCTTGCTTTTTCATATGAGGGAGGTTTGTAACATTTAGGTGCTTTGTTCACGGCCATCAACATGTCAACAAATTCAGGATTTCTTAGAGCATTAAAAGGAACCCCAGCTGAGCATAATCCCCTTATAACTTTCAAATCCACTGTTTCCCTTTCCATTAACCCAAGAGCTTCATGTAAAGGTTTAGATGGAGTAGGGATATTTTTTTTTCCATAAGAGTACAATTCTTGAGAGATAATGAGATACCTTCTTTCTCAGCATGTAGGACTTTTGCTCTGATTCTGTCATGTAGAGCCCGATCTCGCATTAATTCTTTGCACCTTTGAATGCCAGCCTTTTTCCCATCCGGAGCTTCAAAAAAATGATAATGAATCCTCGTATATGAGCTTTTGAATGAGGCTTTGCAGTGCTTGCACATCCACTATTTTGAACTGCTTGCATTGTTGCTTTTATAATCTCTAGTCACAACAACTTCTTGCAAGAGAGGCTTCATATTACACTCATAGACCTTAGGCTTGTTGCTAGGAGTTTGTCGAGTGTCATGTTTATCATCTTCTCTGTTAATTGGATCTTCTGAATCACTGATTTCTTGAGCATCGGTAACCTAAAATTCTTGCTCTTTATTTGCCTCTGCCTCTGCTCTTTTTCTTTTACTTTTACCAAACACCATTGTTGCCAATTGTCTACAAAAAAAAGGATGAAATTTTATGAACTCACCAGTGGAGGATGAAAATTGAAACCAGAAAAGTGACCACAAAAAAGGGGTATTTATGAACTCACTAATGGAGGTTGAAACTTGGAGATGAAATCCACTTGAGTGGCTTGACTGCTTGAATTGAGATGTTGTGAAATTGTTATTGAATAATTTTTTCATAGAATCTGAATTGAGGAGATAAAGATTTATTGGTGTTATATGTCTCTGCCTTCTACTCTTTAAATTGAAGGCAGAATTGAGGAAGCCATAAAAGAAGGGAAGCTTGAAGGTCACTGAGCTCTGGAAGTTTGCACAGAGACGAAAAGGGGAGGCAAAGCTGAGAGGGAAAGCTGAGAAAGCCATCTGCAGTAGATTGATGTTGATGTTGTGATGGCATTTAATGCATAAATCTTCCAAGCTCCTACGTTGAGCACTGGGAGTTTCTAGGCTTCTAGCTCTTTTTTTTCCTTGCTAAAGCACGTGACATTAGTTTGTTTATTTGTTATTAAGCTAATTCTTTAATGGTAGATGTAGTAGATACTTATAATAAATTATGTTATATAAACTAAATATTGTTTAGAGTATGTTATGAAATTAGTTTGTTATTAAGCTAATTATTAATCATTTGACATTAGTTTGTTATATTATGTTATATGTACTAGTCTCTAAATATTTACATTAAATCAAGTTATATGTACTAGATACTTATAATAAATTATATAATGTTACTAAGCTGATTCTTTGATGCTAGATGTATATGTTACATTATGATTATACAGTTAGCATATATTAATATTATTATGGTTCTATCATACCGGTGTTATGTTGCAATAATTATAGTATGTTACGAAATATCAACCATAGTTGATAATACAAAGCTTGTGATCGCTATTCAATAGTCGGATGTCTATTGAATTGAATTTGAGATTGATTTATTTGTTATTGGATGATACTTGCATCATATTTAAGTTATAGTACAATTATCATGTACTAGTACATATCAATCATTATATATTAGCAACTAGATTGTATTATGCCAAGTTACAAAAGGATCATATTGATTTGTTTGCTATTAGACTGTGGTTAGAGTCATGCCAATGAATATTGCTATTATATTATGTTGGCAAACATCAATCGTAGTCGATTATACAAAGATTTGTAAGAAGCTACTTAAGAATAAGTTGTCGATTAAACGGTATTTTAGATTGATTTGTTTGTTATTGGATCATATTTGAGTTTGTAATCTACCGATGTTATGTTAGATTGAGTTATATGAACCTCAATATCGAAATGTGTTTTATACATAGACCAAGCTATATAAACGTCGATATTGAATTGTGTTTAATTCTTACACTAAGTTATATAAACCTCAATATTGAATTGTGTTTACGTGCATTAGTATTTTACTTTTTGAATTTCCTATCTTTTTAATCTTCATAGATTTATTAAGCTACTTAACATATATGTGTGTGTGTGTGCAATATGTAATATGTAATATATATATATATATATATATATATATATATATATATATATATATATATATATATATATCGAATAATGTTTTATACATAGACCAATATATAAACATCGATATTGAATTTTGTTTAATTATTACACTAAGTTATATAAACCTCAATATTGATTTGTGTTTACGTTTTGAATTTCTTGTCTTTTTAATCCTCATAGATTTATTAAGCTACTTAACATATATATATATATATATATATATATATATATATATATATTATACATATTACATATTATACACACACATATTACACACACACACACACAGATATATATATATATATATATATATATATATAATATATATATATATATATATATATATATATATATATATATATTATATATATATTACATATATATATATATATACATACATATATACATATACATATATATATATATATATATATATATATATATATATATATATATAAGGTTTCCGTAAAAATGATTGCTCCCGTCTTTTGTTATTGCTATGTTTATATTCATTTTTCTATGCAAAAATTGCAAGAAAGTTATGTGCTATCACAACATAAAAATAAATTTGGAGAAACGGTGCGAGTTTACTGTGTCTTTGTATTTATTAAGTAAATCAAAATTAATCATGACGAATCTTAGGATTTATATTTCTTATCTTATCATCATATATATGTATATATTTTTTGGTACTGGAATTGCCTTATAAGTTGCTACTAAATGATGAGTTTTTTTTTTCTATTTTTACAAAATTACTATTGAATTAGCTAGATCATATCAATAAGAAGATCATACTGAAGATTTTTTATTTTATGTGATTATTTTTAAAAATAAGTTTACTTATGCAGCATTTTAATAAATTTTAAATAGATATTCACATGGAATTTGTGAATAATATGTTCAAAAATTGAAATTTGTAACGAGATTGCGCAATGCAAGGGTTCTAAACTGAGTGTTACTTTATTTATCACTAGGTATATAATTCTTTGTCCCAAGAATAATAACCCTTAAAAAAAAAGATCACTCAAGTCTTATAGTTCTAAAATTAAAAAAAATTAATTACAACTTTTGAATTGCCAATGTTATAAGTTCCAAAAACAATCTTGAACCTCACGTTATTTATTATTAAGCCAGGAATGTTCTCAATATTTAAAAGAATACTGTTACCAAAAAAACAAAAGGCAAAAAGAAGAAAACTTGAGCTGTCAACCAAAATCAATAGCACTTGAGCTGTCCGCCACTCAAATCAAAAGTAATTAAGACAGTGAAGAGAGAGAAAAGGAGTTGTCTGCTGTCTCTTTGTCTTCTTCTCCCATCCAAATCTGTCTTCGGAAAAAAGGAAAACAAGTCTCCACTCCAGCAACTTACATCCTCTTCCAGCACTTCAGAGTCCAGCCCAACCGCCCAAGTCATTAAAGACATGGTATCCAGCAACTTCATCCTCTTCCCTTCTCTGCCTCGGGATTTTGGGTTAAAGAAATGGGGGGCTGATGCCGCTGGTTCATCTCCCTCCATTGAATTTAGGCATGTTCTTCATTCTCTACCATTTTCCTCCATCTCTGTCAACATTTTTCATGGCAAAACCTGCAAAAAGAACTATTGAATGTCGTCAGGTATGTTCTTCATTTTTCATCTCCAAATGGGAACGCTCCGTGGGGCGAACTGGTGCGCAACTCAGCGCGTATCAGTGCGCCCACGTACCACGTTTCGATCCGTGCGACCCAGATCGCAGTACGTGGGGGGGGTGGAGCGAATCCAGCAACTATGGTCCAATCATCATCGATGAAATGAGCAGTCACAATCATGTACCCTTTCTTTTGAGGCTTTGAAGTCCAAATATCTGAAGCAATGGTAACCCATCCTTCTTGTGATGATATTAATTTTTTTAACTTCTCCTTCTCCTCCTTATGAGCACGCATGATGTCTGATTTTAAAGTATTTCTTGATATTACCTTAAAATCAGGATTCAAACTATTTGAATGTCTTCTAAACCTAATTTGATCAATTGTACAAAGAGGATAACCATACAATATAATCATATTTCATAAATCACGCCTTGTGAGTTATGACATCAGGATTGAACTTATATTTTTCCATTGAAATAGAGGAACTATCTTTTTTAAAGGTTGCTCTCAAGATACTTTACCTTACATCAACTTGATTTTTCACCTTAAAACACCTTTTCAAATTGCCCCTCAAATGTGTAGTTTTGCTCTTGCTATCACCCACAAAATCCTTCTTACATCCACTACAAATTGCCCTCATTTTTTCCTTTCATCATCCTCCTTTCAAAATGATCCCACACACTTGAGGTTAGCTTTCTTTTATGCCCACTCTCAACGTCAACATCATTTATTTGACCACTACCATGCTCAGGAATGTTTTTTGCAGCAACATTATCTCTTTCACTAGGAATACATGATTTAACATACATTGAATCCACACCAATAGATCTGAAGAATCACAACGATGATTCATCTTAATTTGCACTGTTAAGAAATGAATTAATATGATATTGAACAAAAAAATTCAAACAAAGCTACTTGACTCTATAAACAGCTAGCAAATGCAAAAAAACAAAATTAACTAGAAAAGGTCTTGACAAGGGATATAAGTGAAAGAATTGTAGAAAAAAAAGTTTCAAATATTTGTTGGATTCATTGCTTCACATTGGCAAAATAAAATGTTGCTGTCTTTGAATAAATGTGTGCATTGTGAAAGGTTGAGTCTCTTTTCACGTTACCTAACTAAGAATCTTATTGTTGTCTTTTACAATGACAAATGTAGAAGAATGCTTCATATACACACAAGTGACAATGTAACTATCGTAAATGTATTTTTACTTTATCAATTGAATTATTTTAAGATATCAAAAAGTCTATATATCGTATTAACTAATATCTAACCATCATAGAAGTAACTTGAAGGGAATGAAAAATTATAGACTTCTTGTATAGCAAAGAAAAACCTATAATGTAAATATCAAATTCCACACTGTTAATTCTCAAACAATCAAACTGACAAAACAATCAAAACAATCAGAAGACACCCAACAATTAAGTAAACCCACATCTGAATTTTAGTATTCAGATTGCATTTTCTGCTGCGTTATTAGTCCAATTGCACTCGATTTTTGTTGTATAATTTCAGATCTTTGATTGCAGATTCGATATATGTGTAGTTTGCTCAGTTAATTAACCAAAAAGATAAATTTCAAGAAAGATATAGTTACCAGTATTCAAGTGGAGAAGACCGGTAACGGTTCGCGGCGGGCGGGGGCGGCACATCTTGGCCTCACTATGGTCAGGCAGCAAGTGGCAACCAGCGTGGTTCACGGCGGCGAGTCATGATGGCGAAGACCATAGCGGCTCAACACATGGCTACCAGAGCCACACGTCAGGGCCACAACGACAACAGAGGCAGCCGAGGAGAAAGAACGAAGGAGAGAGAAGGGAGGTCCGGTGGCCTCCGCCCCTGAGCCCGAAGAAAACCGCCGGCGACGACGGTAACCAAGCGCAGCGCCGATGAGGGTAGAGAGAGAATACAGAGCAGGCAGAGCCGTGCGTGAGTTGTGAGGCTGGAGTGTGAAGGCGAGAGGTCTAGCTGTTAGGCTTTCGCTGGCCTTATTTAAATCAAGCTATTTTTTTAAAATTAAAAATAATAATCGGCTTGGATTTTTTAATTGGATCGGATGGGCCGAAATCCGAATCTGATCTGACCCAATTTGGATTCGGATTTTTTATAATCGGAATCGGATGAGATTTTTTAATTTCGAATTTGGATTGAATTATTAATTCTCGGATTGGGTCGGATTTACGTCGAACTCGGACTATACTCTCATCCCTACTTACAGGTCATGTCTTTTATAATTAAAGTCGGAAAACCTCATTTTCAATTTCAATTTTTGACTATAAGCAACCAATTGATGTAGATATCCTAAATTTGCTGCCTAATAGAATTACTCTAGACGCACGTGCGCAATACATCATAAAACATCGAAATTCATATAAAATTCAAAGATTAAACATACTGCATTTGAAAATATATTTCTTTCCCTTTTAATAAACGTGTGAGAGAGAAGTCTGTACCGTGCTTTTAAATATCATACTTGGGGTTTTTTGGGGCGGGGGGAGGGTGGGCTGGGTCTGCCCATAAAATTATTGGCGAACAGAAAAGCTGGACACCTAATTCCGAACTCAGAATTGATTTGGACCTAGCGAATTTGTAGCTAACCTTAGTCAAATTGAATCCGAAACCAATTACAAAAATTGGGACCAAGGTGTAACCGAGTCTGAGACTTGTTCTTGCTATTTTGAACTCATTATCTGATTCCATTTATATTTTATATCAATGACACACATATATATATGTGTGTGTATATATACATATATATATGCACACACACACACATATGTATATGTGTATATATATATATATATATATATATATATATATATATATATATATATATATATATATATATATATATATATATATATATATATGTGTGTGGGTGTGTGTGTGGTGTGTTATGTTTGTGTGTTGTGTTTGTGTTTGTGTGTGTGTGTGTGTGTGTGTGTTGTTGTGTATATATATAATAATATATATGATATATAATATATATATATATATATGTTGTGTTTGGTGTGTGTGTGTGTGTATTATATATATATTATATATATATATATATGTATACATATATAATATATATATATGTAGATTATATATATATATATATATATGTATATATATATATATATATATATATATATATAGTATATATCTAATGTAATCATAGATATATATTATTATATTATGTTCATATATATATATATATATGTATACATATTATATTTATATATATATATAGAATTATAGATATAATATATATGTATACATATATATAGATTATATATATTATATAATATATTATACATATATATTATATTATATGTATACATATATATATATTAATATATATATTATATATATTATATATATATATGTAAACATATTATATTAATATATGCTAGGTATACATATAGCTATATATATGTATATGTATACATTATATTATAATATATATGTATATGTAATATATATATATGTATATATTTGTAATATATATATAGATCTCTATATATATATATATGTAATATATATAATATATATTATATGTTATATATATATTGGTTATATATTATAGATCTATGGTATATATAAAAAAAAATATATATAATATATATATATATGATATATATATGTATATATAATGTATATATATAATATATATATGTATATATATATATATATATATATATATATATATATATATATATATACATATATATATATATATATACATATGACAATTTCAGAGAACAAGTCAAGGGAACTCTCTCTGTCTTTTCATTCATCTCTTAAGTCTGAATATATACAATGGTTACAAGGGTATTGCCAACCCTAACTTTCTATACGAGCTGCCGTAAAAGAAGGCTATAATATTGCTATAATATCTCAATATACAAGCTAGAGAATAACTTCCTAAAATAGCTCAAAATATGCAGCCCAACTAACACCCCCCCTAAGTTGGTGCATGGGGATTCCGAATGCCCAACTTGCCGATTAGAAAATCATACTGGGACTTGCCAAGAGCCTTAGTGAAAATGTCAGCAAGCTGGTGATGCGAAGGTACAAAAGAGGGACAGATATTCCCAGTAATGATCTCATCCTGAACGAAATGACAATCAACTTGAACGTGTTTGATCCTTTGATGGAACACCGAGTTTCGAGCAATATGTAAAGCGGCTTGGCTATCACAATGTAATTGCATAGGATCAACATGTGAAATGCCAAGACTAGACAGTACCTGTTTGACCCATTTGAGTTCACAAGTGGTTGCTGCCATAGAGCGATATTCGGCTTCAGCAGAAGAATGGGACACAACATGTTGCTTTTTGGTCTTCTAGGAGCTGGGAGAGTCACCCAATTGAATGAAACAACCCGTGAATGACCATCGAGTCAAGGGGTAGCCAGCCAGTCTGAGTCACACCATCCATGTTAGCGCAAATCATTGGCGCTTGAAAGAAAAATACCTTGCCCAGGATTCCCTTTCAGATAACACACTACACGTAATGTCACATGCCAATGTTCCTCCCTTGGGTGTTGCATGAACTGAGAGAGAAAATGAACACAATAAGAAAGTTTTGGGCGTGTAAAGCATAGATATATAAGCCAACCAACAAGTTGTCGATATTGCTCAGCATCATCCAGGAAACGACCATCAGCCAATGCCAAGCGATGATTTTGTTCTAACAGGATAGCAGCTGGCTTAGTTCCTAACAATCTAGCTTCAGAAATAATGTCGAGGGCATATTTTCGTTGGCATAGGAAAATCCCTTCAGAGCCTCGAGCGACTTCAACACCTAAAAAATATTTCAACTTCCCTAAATCCTTCATATGAAAACACTAATTGAGATAGGTGTCAAACCTTTGTAGTTCTGCGTCAACATAGACAAGAACATGGAGACGAAGAGGGCCGCGAACAAAGAGAGAAAAGCGAGTAGTCAGCATAAGATTGCTTAAAGTCGGATTTCAATAGCGCAGCAGACAGCTTTGCAAACCAGCATCTAGGGGCTTGTTTGAGCCCGTATAATGATTTTCGAAGTTTGCAGACTTTCCCTGGACTTTCAACCTAAAAACTTGGTGGTAATTTCATGTACACCTCTTCTTGGAGATCACCATGGAGGAATGCATTATGAACATCCATCTAGTGTATCTCCCAATTTTGGGCAGCTGTGACGGCTAAAAAAGTTCTGACTCTAACCATCTTAGCAACAGGTGCAAATGTCTCTGTGTAGTCAATCCCTTCAACCTGATGATTCCTAAGGATCACAAGGGGTGCCTTATACCGCTCCACAGTGCAATCAGAATGATATTTGATTTTATAAATCCATTTGCAACCGAGCGCCTTCTTTCCACTGGCTAAATCAGCAACCTCCCAGGTCCCATTATTTTCTAAGGCTTGAATTTCATTCTGCATGGTGGTACGCCAACGCTCATCTTTCACAGCTTCTGAAAAATGACACGCTCACGCTTTGCAGTAATTGCTGCAAGAAATTGCCTGTGTCTAGCAGAAAAATTGGCACAATTCACATAGGGTGTTATAGGATAAGCAATACTTGGAGTATGCCGTGACTGAGATGAATGAGTAGATGGACTCTTTTTCTACACAGTGTGAACGATGTAATCACGAAGGCGAACTGAAGGTTCTCTGTGACGATGTCCGCGACCCAAAGGTTCCTCTTCTTGTGTTGTACCCTCAGTACCCTCATCACAATCAACTTGGGCCGTTTCTGGAGGTTGGCCCACATCCTCAAACTCTGTACCCCCTGCCTTCATCATCCCCACCGGCTTCTTCATCCTCATCGGTCATATGCGGAAAGCAATGGGACGCCAAATCTCACGTTTCTTCCGCAAAAGGAAAAATATCTTCATGAAAAACATCACGAGACACGAAAAAATTATGGGTCTCTAGATCATACAGTTTCCAACCGTTCTAGCCATGTGGATATCCCACAAAAATGCACTTTTTACTTTTGTTGGCAAACTTATCACCTCTCCTACCTTGATTATGTGCATAACACAAAGAACCAATGACTCTGATGTGCCCATATATAGGAGGTGTTCCATACAAAAGTTCATAATGAGTCTTTCCTTTTAAGAGTACAGAGGGAGTTCTATTAATTAAATACCCTGCAGCTGGCACACATTCTCCCCAAAAATGAATAGGAAGGCTACTTTGAAATCACAAGGCTCAAGCCAAATTCAGAATATGTTGATGTTTGCGTTCAACCCTACCATTTTGTTGCGGTGTTCCAATGCAAGAGGTTTGAAATATAATTCCATGTTTAAGAAAGTATGACTTTAGGCATGTGAACTCTATGCCATTGTCACTTCTAACAATTTTAACTCTTTTTTCAAACTGTCTTTCCACCATAGAAAGGAAATGTTTCAAAATTGAGGCCACTTCAGTCTTATCAATAATCAAATACACCCAAACAGCACGAGAATAATCATCAACCACAGTCAAAAAATAAGATGCACCACAAGAAGAATGAGTTTTGTAAGGCCCCCACAAATCACAATGAATCAATTCAAACATATCAGAAGCTTTATTTTCACTCAAAGGAAATTTGTTCCGAGTTTGTTTAGCCCGCAAACACACATCACAATGATCATCTAAAACACCAGTCTTTCTACTGTCTATGAGAGGGAGTAATTTAGTAATCATTAAGGAAGGGTGTCCCAACCGCTTATGCCAAAGATCCAGAGAGTTCGATTTGTCCACCTTCATTGCCTTAATCTGCGGTAGATTGCGGAAAAAATAGAGTCCATCTTTTCGTTCACCCGCACCAATCAGCATCCTCGTAACAGGGTCTTGCATAACACAAAATTTTTTAGTGAATTGAACTATACAATCCAAATCGTCTATTATTTAAGACACAGAAATCAGATTGCAATTTAAGCCAGGAACATAAATAACATTTTTAAGAATAATATTTCCATTGAGCTCGATTGTCCCTTCTTTCATTGCAATAGCCTTATTCTCGTTTGGCATTCCGACTGGGCAATTTGGTATATCCCGCAAGCCGCTCAAAATCTCCAAGTCTCCCACCATATGATTTGAGGCGCCCGTGTTAATAATCCAGGGCATAATGTGTTTATCTGTCATCTTTTCACTTGCTTTATGATTATTTAGCATCTCAAGTAAGCCTTTCTACTGCTCGTTGCTCAGTCCTGGAGGCGTTGAGTTCCCTGGTTCTATGCCCAGTCCTGCCTCACTGTGGTTTCCACCAACCGTCTGCACTA